>CAUYRH010153604.1:0-36770 GCA_963574655.1 Perodicticus potto | reverse complement strand
GGGGGCAGTCTTCTCTGGAGTGGCCAGTCTGACCACATTGGAAGCACTTGTTTTTCGCTCCTCTGGTTTCCCTCTGCCCCTGAAGGTTGCTCGTTTGTCAGAGTGCCATTACTAGAGCTGTCATTCTTTTCTGTTCCTTTTCTCTTTTTCCTCCTTTCTCTCCAGATCTCAATTACAAGTCCTGCATTCCGCCTGACTGTTCTCTCTTCTTTCTCATTTTTGTTGGCCAGGGTCCAGTGTTTTCTGTGGACTTTAGTGTGCATTGTTTCCATCTGTCCCTCTTTAGACCACTGTACCAAGCAAAAGCCTTGTCTGCTGTATGTAGAACAGTCAATAGGTTGACTTTTGTTCGAACAACATCTCTCCCTTGCTATATTCCTGTTTCACAAACAGAATAAGGGAGAGTTTATCCAGTGAGCTTTCCGTGGCCGTGATATGTGTCTGTCTGTGTATGTGCCTGTGTGTAAAATAAATTAGCCAAGTCAAGAGCTTCATTTGTAGAAAGCACAAGTCTCAGTGCTGTTTTATAGGGATTGAATTGCCTGCATAATCGATGCGTTTGGTACAAATTCATCTATTCTGTGCCCTTCTGAAAGAGTATGCTTGCCTTTGTTTTTGTGAATCTTTCAGCACCTGCAGGCTGATTCACTTCCCATGTATTGCTTGCCTTCAGGCCTATGTACGTTTCTCTGCCTTGATTCAGAAAATATTATATTTAAACCATTAACATCTAATTGGAAACCTCAGACCGGATTTAGTGTCCTTCATTTGAAATATAGTCAGTCTTAAAAGCTTATCCTCTAGTAAGAGATAAATGTCATCTTTACTATGAGAAATTAACTTAAATATCTTTTATGGTAAAGAATGATAAAGTGATACGTGTGGATGGTTTATTTTCCACATTCAGGACCTGAAGTTCTTTTTATTAAAACCCATGTGTCACAATTAAGCTACTTACTCCCAGAAATATGCACAGTGCATTCAACAGAAATCATTCTGTTCTCTCTACTCTTTTGTTCCTGGGATCCTCTCAAATGTACTGAGCAGAACCACTATTTATGAGGAATCAGAAAAGGGCATTGCCTTGGGCAGTTTATTTTACTTGAAATTGATGACATGCAGAGATTTTTTGATTAAGAAAAAGGTTCATGAACTTAATTCATTAAATTTCTTAAATGTATAAAAATTAAAAAAAAAAGTCCCTCATCTTCCCTTTGTAATTTCCCCTCCCAGTCATGAGCAACAGTAAGCTTAGTGGTAGAAGATGTCCACTTGTCTTGAGGGAGTTGAACTTTTCTGCACCTGGACTTTAGTTTGTGGCTTATTTCTCCAAGAGAAACATGTTTGCGGTAAAGATACACATGAGTATTGGGCTGGGCTGTGTGAACCTGTATCTTAATATTCCCCATCACTGCTATCGTCCATTACTGCTGAGATTAGTTTTAAGTTAAGGGTGGGCTGAGAATTTTGAGAGAATGTTTGAATTTTCTTAGGGGGTCAAATAGCACTAAAAATTTTCTTTGTCAATTTGTGTCTCCGAGGTTCAGAATAATAAATCAGTCAGCAGATTTAAATCAGAGAAAGTGTCGACTTTTAATTGTTTTTTTTTTCAATGGAGGATAAATAGTTCATTATCCTTAATTTACATAAAGAGGTAAATATATTTTTACATGTAGGTAATACATATTTTTACATGTAGGCAATTTTTTTAGGGGCATTCATGTATGGCTACGTTCAGGAGGGAGGAAAATTGTGCTGTAAGATGATTCTCTTCAGCTAGTGACCAGTGGAATATAAGAAAACCTTGTTGTGCTTGTTATCTATTTTTGCATGAGAGAGTACCCCAAAGTTGGTGGTTTAAAGCAACAAACATGTATTATCTCACATTTTGTGTGGTTCAGCAATCTGAGGGTAGCTGAGCTGGCTGCCTCTGTCTGAGGGTATCTCATGAGGTTGCTATCAAGCGTTGGGCTGGGGCATTGGTCTCGGTGAAATGCTCTACTCAGGGACGTCCCGCTTCTAAGCTCACTTCATCGGTTGTTGGTAGTATTCAGGTCTTTGTAGGTTGTTGGACTGTTGGCTTCAGAGATTTCCTCAGTTCCTTGCTCCAAGAACCTCTCTATAGGGCACCTCAGCACACGGCAGCTGGCTTTCATCCCAGCAAGAAAGCAAGAAAGAGAGCAAAAGAGGGAGCCCAAGACAGAAAAAAGAGGCTTTTTGTCACCTAAACTTGGAAAGGACATCCTTGAAGCAAGTCCCAGCCAGACCTAGCCTATAGTCCCGGGGAGAGTAAAAAGGCATGAACGTAGGATAGGATGATGGTTGGGAGTCATCTTAGAACCTGCTTCTACATTTGCAGATCCCCTCTCATTCCATTTATTAATCAACAAACCTAAACTGAGTGTATTGCTATAAGAATAAACCAAGTCCTGCATTCCGCCTGACTGTTCTCTCTTCTTTCACTTACCCTGTCATCAACTTCAAGTCTTTCTAGCTACACTGGGTCTTCTTGACATGAGATGCTTTTATCCGCACATCACTCGCCATGCTCCTCAGTTCAGTGCTGTTTTGGATGACTGGACACGCTGGAGACTGATCTTTCTATATCCCTAGGTTTTGCTCTAATTATATCCCAGGCATTTTTCAATAGTACTTTGCATGAGGCTGCTGCACAGAGAGGACGCCACCCCTTTTCCTAAGATCCTGTATTGGGTATAAGTTTGCAGACCTCACAGTTTGCACTCCTGGGCTGTGATGTACCACTGCATTTCTGTAAGTGGGGTCCCCCTCATCCCGTAGGGTTTGGTTAGGAGGTGTCATTGTATTTTCTGATTGACCAACCCTGTTAGGAACCACATTAATAAAAGAGCTCTGTCCAAGTCACAAAAAGTTGCTGCTAGAGGCATTGGCTGAATTACTTTTCTCTGTAACAAAGACAAAAATAGGCAGTTGACCTGGATGCTGACCCCTTGTAAGCCACTGAAAATTGTCTAGGTAAGGCGTGTGATTTAACCACCATTCCTGGCTGCTTGTGATTTCACTGTGGGCATCCAAGGAAAAGATTATTTCTGAAGTCAGTCATATATATGTGAAACTTTCTGCATTATTTTTCACGATGTTCCCTGACAGCTCAGTGATCTAGCTAGTTAATTTGTCTGATTACATCTCATCCGGCCCAAGTGGGCAGTGGAGGCTTTACTGTACTCTTGCTGACAGTTATGGATGAAGGAATTAGAATTGTGTGCTTTGTGTTATTTTGTTTCGTTTTCTGCTGAGAAACAGTGCCTATTCTGAGATGAGAAATTTCAGGTGGGTGGCCAGTGCAGGGAGTTTTCTCCTTTCTTTAATGACTGCGTGATCTGTGTCTAGGTAACTCGCTAGACTCATACAGCTGAAAGATCTGTGTCTAGGTAACTCCCTAGGCTCATAGAGCTGGAAGATCTGTGTCTAGGTAACTCCCTAGGCTCATACAGATGGCAGATCTGTGTCTAGGTAACTCCCTAGGCTCACACAGCTGGAAGATTTGTGTCTAGGTAACTCCCTAGGCTCATAGAGCTGGAAGACCTGTGTCTAGGTAACTCCCTAGGCTCATACAGATGGCAGATCTGTGTCTAGGTAACCCCCTAGGCTCATAGAGCTGGAAGATCTGTGTCTAGGTAACCCCCTAGGCTCATAGAGCTGGAAGATCTGTGTCTAGGTAACTCCCTAGGCTCATAGAGCTGGAAGATCTGTGTCTAGGTAACTCCCTAGGCTCATAGAGCTGGAAGACCTGTGTCTAGGTAACTCCGTAGGCTCATACAGATGGCAGATCTGTGTCTAGGTAACTCCCTAGGCTCATACAGATGGCAGATCTATGTCTAGGTAACTCCCTAGGTTCATACAGATGGCAGATCTGTGTCTAGGTAACTCCGTAGGCTCATCATAGAGCTGGAAGATCTGTCTAGGCAACTCCGTAGGCTCATACAGCTGGAAGATCTGTGTCTAGGTAACTCCCTAGGCTCATAGAGCTGGAAGATCTGTTTCAGGGTAACTTGCTTGGCTCCTACCGCTATGAGGTTGTAGTCAAGGGTTTTATCAGCCTAGTTAACCTGGAATTGTTCCCTGGCTACCAGGCTTTTGGGTTAGAAGCAAATTCTAATTCTGCCTTTCAGTAGTTGTTTGTCCTTGAGCAAATTACCCTTTGAGTGTCTCTTATACATCTGTGAAGCGAGAATAAAATTCAGTTGTCAAGGTTGTTGCAAAGTCTAATATTGACAGGTGATGGTACTCAGCGAAATAGTAGCTATTTTCTCACTTTTAGTTATTTATTTTTATTTTTTTGAGACACAGTCTCAAGCTGTTGCCCTTGGTAGAGTCTGTGGTGTCACAGCTCTCAGCAACCTCAAACTCTTGGGCTTAAACAATTCTCATGCCTCAGCCTCCCAAGTAGCTGGGACTACAATGCCACAATGTCCAGCTATTTATTTTTTGTTTTTTACAGTTGTCATTGTTGTTTTTAGCTGGCCCAGGCTGTGTTTGAACCCACCAGCCTTGGTGTATGTGGCCAGTGCCCTACCCACTGAGCTACAGGTGCCTCCTACTTTTAGTTTTTTTTTTTAAATTCCCTCAACTCAAATGCTTTTGAAACAGTTTTTTTTTAATTGCTTGTTTTATTCATGGCCCTTTTGACACACATATCATAAAATTTACCCTTTAAACACCTTAAATTTTATCGTTCCTTGGCATTTAGTACATTCAGAACCATCACTGCCATCTACTTACAGGCCATTTTCATCAATCTAAGAGACCTCATATCAATTAAGCAATCATTCCCCATTCCTTTCCCCCTAATCTACTTCTCATCCTTATGAATCTGCCTATTCTGTATATTTCATATAAATGGAATCATACGATATGTGGCCTTTTGTGTCTGGCTTTTCTCACTTATCATAATGTTTTTAAGGTTTCTAACTTTTGTTTTACATTGGCATTTCACCGTCATGGGAAGAATTCAAGAGGACAAATACTCTGCTCTCTGTATGGTGGGAAAGAACAGTGTTATCTCATAGGAGGACAAATCACAGGAGCCATGCTAATCCTAAGAAAAGGGATGCATACGGACTGTGCCAGTCAAGTTCATTGCTAAACTAGTTTCTATGCAACAAAGCCCTCCCCTTCTGCCCTCCATTTTCCCCTCTTTGCATCTTTCCCTCTTCCCTTATTTTCCTGTTCTTATCTTTTTGCCTTCTATCTCTCTTTCTTTCCTCCTGTGCTTTATTTTCTCCTTTTGTTTTTTTCTTTGTTTTTTCATTCTTTTTGTATGGTTCCTTTGAAATAAAAATTTCTATTTGGGTGGATCTATCCCAAGTACGTAGTAAAAGTGATGTACCTTTGAGATCAGGTATGAGATGGGTGAACAAGAGAAGGGCACGTCTCTCAGAAAGAATCCTACATAGCCAACAAATTGTGTTTAATGAAGTATTGAATGACATGGGGTATATTTAGAGATGAAAGAGACTTTTTTACAAATACTGCTGTCACATAGTTATAAGATTTTTATAAATTGATTAGTGTCACGTGCAGTCTGTGTGTTTCTTTATGCAGAAGAGCATTGAAGTGATGCACTTGAAACTATAATTTAGTTGTGGCTTTTATTTTTCTTTGTGCTATTTATAGCTTTAAAATTTTTAACAATTCACATGCATTAACTTTTTGAATCCAATTAAAAGGGCAATACAAGCATTTATTGACAGTATGCAAGTGGAAGAGTCCAGTGCTTGGCAATGAAGCCAGAGGCATGTCTTTAGCATAAAGGAACATCATTTGATACTTGTTGACTGATAGTTCTCAAACAGCATGGTCACACCCCTCACTCCTGGCCCCAGGGGACATGTGGCAATGTCTGAAGCCATTTTTTGATTGCCACACAAGGGAGGTGACACTGGCGTCTAATGGGTAGAGGCTAAGGAAACTGCTAAACTTTCCAGAATTCTTAGGATGCTCCCTCTTATCCCCATTTAAGAGTTATCCAGCTTCAGAGTCAGTGGTGCTTAGGCTGAGAAACTTGGCCTGTGGCTAATTTAAATATGTTAAATTAGCTCTTTGGCTAGTGTCAATGGAAGAGGTCAACCAATTGACTCATGTTTAATGGGCATGGAGGTTAATTTACTTTCAAGTAACCTGTAACAGGGTGCTGACCTAATTACCTAAGGATCTAACATGGAATCAGACTGTTTTGTACTTGTTATGTGCCACTGCACATCATTTTTATCTGGATTTTGTATGTCGGAGAGAAGACGCCGGATTTGAAGTTAGTATGTTGATGCTAATTTAGGTCACAGAATCCCATGGTAGAAATTAATATAGGTAATTGCCTTAGAAGGAGTACTCAAGTCACAAGGAGTGAAGAGAGTTCTGGCTGAGGGAATAGTGCCACCTACTGAATCGTGTTTGTTGTCTATAGATTCTAATTTATGCAGGTTTATGCCTGGAAAGTTCCTTTCGTTTATTGATCTTGCACATCTCCTTAAGTAGTTACTGCCAGAACTCTAAACAATATTTAGTTATTATTGGATCAAAGTGTAATTAGAAACATCTGTGAACAATTGCATGCCACCCAGCTCCAGAAATACCAAGAGAAATTGCACCTGAAGACCTTGGATTGTTTAATACAGATTGTGTCTGGCAGTTAAAACGAATCTGTCTCCAGATAGAATGCTACAAGCCGGTCACATTTTACCAAGATAACCAGGAAGATTAAGAATGCATTAAATGCAAGCATTTCTAAATGTCATCAAGTTAAAAAAAAAATTAAAGCACATAGTGTTGGTTGCAATGTTGTCAGCGTTTTATGCTTTTTCACAATTTCAGCTTTGAGTTTTACTCTCCTTATATTTTTAAAAGCACATTCAAAATCCTCTCATTTTTTGCACAGGTATTTTTTAAAACTTTCTACGTCCAGTGTATATATTATAACTGACATATCTGTTTGAGAATGACTGCATTTTTAAATAATTTGAAAAATCATTTTCAATTACCTACTGAATTGACTGGGTCAGGTAATTTGTTGCCATGGTGAATCTCTTTATTGAGATTAAAGAGTTTGTCTCATAAAATTATATGCCTCTGTGTAATATGTTAATTCATGCTCCTAATCAAACATTTAATTACATAATGAGCCTGCATTAATTTGTAACCTGAATCTAAAAGCTAATTCACACAAAATTCAAACTGGTGTGCATCAGAGAAAACCTAAAAACGGGCATTTGCACCTTTGTCTCAGACTCAGCAGTACATGCCAGTAGGAAGCATGAGAGTTTACGGCAGTTTTTAAGGCCAGGAAAATGTGCAGTGACAGTGACACCAATAGCTGGATGTCTCGTGTTTATTTATTTGCAATCATGTGATTCAAAAGCCAATTTTATAATGTTCACTGTTCACTTAATCTTTCTAGAATTGTGATCACCATCATATGAGGAGTACAGAGGAAACAGAGCTTGGAGGGGGGACCTTTATCTTGATGTCATACATGGGAAGTAGATGGTTGTGGTCCTCAGAAGAATCACTGGAGCCATGACCCTAAGAAGATGGAACAGTGCCTTATTTAGCTGTTAATCCTTTATCCTCTAAGATAAGGATATCCTTTCTTTCCTACAGCCAATTTTAACTCTTCCATCCCACAGAAGAGAGCTGTCTATGTACCTTTTAGAGGAGATGGTCCTACTAATTGTCACTCAGTCAATGAAAACAGGCCACCATCTGAAGTTCCTGTGAACAAAGTGAATATTCAAGAGATTGGATTCAAGAACTATAAACATTGTTGATGTTTTGCTCTTTGCTAAGTTAGAAGAACCCTCTAACTTAGCATTTAATCCTCCTCTAGTGTTTGCTGCCAGATGGGAAGATGGTGTTGGTAGATTATAATGAGCCTTCTGCCCACTCTTACATCAGTGTGGCTCAACAGTGACCCAGCAATGATTTTGAGGTAGATGAATATTTTGCCTTTCTTTCCATCCAGCCTGAATCTTGTTGCCTCTTCCAGAAAACAATGAGTCCTTTGAAGAACTGAATGTTGTTTGGTTGATCACTGTCAGTATTTAGAACTCTACTGAGTCCTGAGATCTTGGCTGTTAATCACTAAATAGGATTAATTAGTGAAATTCATGTCTATTATGCATATTTCATAGTAAAATTTGGGAAAATGGATATTTTGCCTGAACTAAGAAGCATTTCTGAAATCTAGCTGAAATGGTAAGTTTTGTGTGTGAAGAGAGGATTCTTTACCCTTATCACTTGATTTTTTTCATGTAGAAGCATGTAATTTTTACTTAAAGTTTGTCCCCAGATTTCATGGGCTGAACTGTCACCTGGCAAAATTAATACACGAACGTCCTAACCCTCAGTGCCTCTTAACGTGACCTTATTTGGAAACAGGGTCCTTGTAGATCTAATTAGTTAAGATGAAGTCACATTGGAGTAGAGTGGGTCCCTGATCAGAACCATGGTTGTCTTTATAAACAGGGGGAAATGTGGGCAGAGACACACACAGGGACAACCCTTTGTGAAGGTGGGTGTTCTGCTCCCACAAGCCAAGGAACTGTCAGAAGATAAGAAGAGGTCTACGGTAGGTCCTTCCCTAACAGGGGCTGCTGGCACCTTGGTCTTGGGCTTGCAGCCTCTTGAACCATGAGACAAGAAACTTCATTCTGGCAGACCCCAGGAAACTCACACATGAGACATTGCAGGCATTGCCGTTTCTGGTTGAGTTTAGCTAACATTTATGAGCTTCTGCTTTCTGCCAGTATCTGAGCTAGGTGTTGATGATGCAAAGTGAATCAAGGCCTCCAAGAACACAGTCCAGGGGGAGAGGTGGACAGGCATGGATTGGGAATTATTATTATTATTTTTTTTGAGACAGAGCCTCAAGCTGTCACCCTGGGTAGAGTGTCGTGGTGTCATAGCTCACAGCAACCTCCAACTCATGGGTTTAAGTGATTCTATTGCCTCAGCCTCCCAAGTAGCTGGGACTATAGGCACCTGCTACAGTGCCCAGCTATTTTTTGGTTATAGTTGTCATTGTTGTTTGGCAGGCCTGGGCTGGATTCGAGCCTGCCAGCTCTGGTGTATGTGGCTGGCCCCTTAGCTGCTTGAGCTACAGGCGCCAAGCCACGGACTGGGAATTTTGATGTCTAAGTTCTTAGTCACCAACTTCAACTAGGCCCATAAAACTGCCTGACAAGCCTACTAGCTCAACCTTGTTCCACAATGATTGTTCAAATCACCACTTTCCTCGTCACCACTCAGCAAATGACTTTCTACTACTTTTAATGTGGTAGTTCATAAGATGATTTTTTGGGAAAGACTTTTATACACATGTATTTTTTCCTCCTAGAAAAGAAAATTAGAACTTTCCTAAAGGGCAGACTTTCCTTTTTTTGCCATCGACACCCCACAGGCATCACTTTGCTCCACACTTCTTGTCTCTCAGATACATCATGGGGACTCACCCACTCTGCGGGGAACACGAGGACGTGTGTGTATCTGCAGCGTTCCAGATGGGCTGGGGGCCTCCTCGCTATCGAGACAAACCCTTATCGTGCCCTTGCGACACAGAGAGTTATTCACAGCTGTGATTCACCAGTTTAGTTATAACCAAGATTCAAGTGTGTTATGTTTAACAGCTTTGAACGCCAACCGGGAAAAGTGAACTGACATTTATCGTGGTGGCAAACCTGAACAGAGACAGGATTGCTGCCGGCTACTTAAGAGCAAAGTGTCCTTGAGAAATGTTTCCTTCTTTATGTGGTTGCTTTAGTTTCTGGGTGGAGCCGGTCCTAGCTTCTCTGCTGTAATTTGTATGAGTGATGTTGCTGGTAGGTTGCCATGGTTACTTGAGCCCATGGGGCAGCAGGACAGATTTTCATTGTAATGAGTTTGAACACCACGACCGGGCCAGCCGTGGGTGCTGCTGTTCCGAGGAGCCGCCTCCCTTGTTAGCTCACACGGTCAGTGCACAGGGCCAGTGAGCCGGAGAAACATTTTGTTTGCTTCCCTGTGCTCATCTTAGGGAAGAGACCATGGCTAATTTGGGGTGAAAGAGACAAATAAGATGGTTGCTAGAAATGTGCTTCTTAATAATACTTCTGCATAAACTACTATTCCAAGAAAGGGATAAGAAACACTTTCTAAGTAACTGGAATTCAATTTAACTTAGTTATCCAGAACCCAAAATACTATCTAGTTGAGGAGAACTACAAGGCAATGAAATGAAAATGAAAATACTTATGACCATTGTGACATTTAAGTTTCGGTGTGCAGAAGTACCTGGGATTGTCAATGCGGGATTGTCAATAAATGAATTTCCTGGGGAGCTATTACAGCCTAGCGGGAAAATGGGACAAACGTGGTGGAAGTTGGGGGGATTTGAGTTCAAATCCTGGTTTTGTGTTTACCACACTTTATATCTCAGAGCAAATCGCTCTCCTTCTCTAAGCCTCAATTTATTCATCTTTTTAAATTAAATTATGACATAAATGCCTATTTTACAGGACATTTGCAAAGATTAGAGATGATGAACATAAATGCCTTGAGAAATAATAGACACTCAATGCATGGCAGTAATTTTTACTTATTTGTTCTTTAATTTTTATGAGTTTGTTTTAAAATAAATTGAAATGAAGACAACTTCACCGTTCTTACCATAGTGTTTGTATAATATTCATCAAATAGCTTGGGTTTTCCAAGTATTGTCATCCTGGGGGTAAATCCAGTATATTCAAGTAAAAAGATTCTTTGGTTTTGAACAGATTATTTCCCCTTTATCAAAGGGGGGAAATGTTGCTTCTTTTAGCAATGAAAGTAATAAATAAATGCCTTTGCACATTTCAACTTGAAACACTTGGAACTTGGTATAGTTATACCAACATTGGAGAGCCTTTCCCTTTAATTACTGAAATGCACCAGCTAGTTAAAGGGAGAAAAAGCAGTTTCCCTATTCTGACCAAGTTTGGGAAATATGTTTCTGTGTTCATTTTTAGAGGAAGCTTAAAGGGCATGCATTTTCTACATTGGATTAAACTTGGAATAAATGCCCTATGGTGAGGTTGTAAATGGTGAGTCTTCTTCACTTCCTCTCTGGAAATAACCTTTTCTGTTGAGAGTATTTGAAGTTTGGGGTATTGTGGCATAAAAATGCCAAACCATTTACCTTTTGTTGGAGGCTTACTTAGTAATTAACCTCCTTAAATAAAAAAGCAACATCGATGTCACAGGGGAATGGAAGATGCAGAGAGAGCCTTCCCAACTCACTGCGCACAAAGGCATCCAGCCTCATCAGCGGCACCTGCACATCGGAAGCATGTGTCCTCAGAGGAGGATGACCACCTGCAGGGGGGTTGGACAAAGGGAAGCCAAAGAACAGGTATTTAGCAAGTTTATTGTCCTCCCTAGCATCATCTGAGACAGAGAGCGAGACAGGCAGGCAGACAGAGGTGCTTACACATGCACAGTCTCTGGCCTACAGGGGTTTTCCAGCCAAATGTTTGATTATACCTTTTCTTGAGCTAGAACAGAGGTTTTCAAGGGGAAGGGGTGTGCTTTTGTTCCCCATGGAACATCTCGTGATGTCTGGAGATGTTTCTGGTCATCACAACTGACAATGTTTAATGGCATCTGGTGGGCAGAGGCCAGGGATACCGCCAAACCACCTCGGAAGTGTGGGGAGCCCTACTATGAAGAATGATGCTGCCCACAATGGCAGTGAGGTCAAGGTTGAGAACCCTGGGCACTTGGTCGAGAACAAAACACACCTTTAGGCTGTCCCATGAGTCCTTCCTGGTCACGTTGTCACCTCTGGTGGCTTTTTTGGCATTTTAGAGGTCGTGAATCAAAAGAGATGCCGTGGCTGGTGGCTGATAAGGTATAGCCGCCATTGGAAATAAACTTGCAGTCTCACTGATAAATAAATCTCTTAAAATTCAAGTCAATTAAAGATCCCTGGAAGAAATGTATGGATAATAATAAGTAGGTACAATTTGTATGCACATTTTATAGAACAGAAAACAGAGAGATCATGTCCTAGAAAACAAAGCAGCAAAGGAGTCACCAAAGTCATTCCCTTTCCCTCCCAGAAACACAGCTCAGTCACATTTCTTAGGGGACAAGTGGGTGCCCCATGTGGCTGAGATCTGACAAATGAAGTGTGAGGCAGAGAGGGGTATTCCTCATCTGGGTCTGGCCCAGTAAGCACACAGACCATCATGCATTCTCTCTCTCCTCTGACATCCATGTGGGCAAGAGCTTCAGGGACCTGGAGGAGTGTGGAGCCACAGGCAAGGAGGAGCTGTGGCCTTGACCTGCTGCGTGGAGGAATGATGCCTGACAGGGAAGCTCAGACTTAAAGTGTTGTGTGAGCGAAAAGCAAACTTACTGTGTTCATCCTCTAAGATGTTGAGGCAATAGTAAAAGAAGTTAGCTTGTTTTGACTAATAAAGCAATAAAAGAGATAAGTGTGGACATGAGGGGACGTGGCTTGTGGCCATCTTTCTGGGTTTATGTGAGAAATTCACTTTAAGCAAATGTGCAAAGGCACAAAAATTTATGAAATTAGTGATGCTTGTGAATATGCTCTGTGAATATTTGCACACACTCTTCTTCAGAACCCTGTTGAAGAACTGACGTGTACATTCAAATCCCTTTGTCAGAACTCTACACGATGGTGGAATGCTTATATATATCCCAGGCGGTCATTTTAGTGATTTCAGGTTCCTAAACCCTGCATGAAGAGTCATAAATTCACATATTATCTCCAAAATGCTAAGTGTTGCGTGTAAGTCTGGGCTTTAGCTGAGAAATTTGGAATATACGGAGTGGGTTTTCTTTGCCAGACCGTTCCCAGTTGGTTGCCCATCTCAGGAGCCAAAGCTTATTACTTTCCAAATTGTAATTTAAACTTGTTAAATTGCCTCCAGACCCATCTTTTTCATATAGCACAGTGGGAAAAACTCAGTGCCTTGGCTCCAAATGCATTTTTCTTTTGTTCCTCCCTTTCCAAAATTCTGTCTCCTTTGGGGCTGTCTCATCATCATTTCATAGAAATTTGGGGCAGGAGCATCTTTTTTATGAAAACTTTTCTTATGTGTGTGTGTGTATTTTTTGAAAGATATTTGCTGTGCATCTGGCAGGTGGTGTGGCTCTTTCCGAGAGTGTTTTAAACTCGGGATGCAGTCACATTTTAAGATCTTTGTGGGATGGCTTTAAGGAGAAATTAGGCTTTACAGCTATGTAGAGAATTGACCTGGTAAACACATTAGAAGTAGATTATCTTCTATTGCTCCCTAAATAGTACCTGAGGAATGTACAGACTATAGTCATTTCAGAAGCTAAGCAGGGACTTTGTTGTTGAGAAACAGAAAGTTCCAATTTGGCTCCATAGGCTTAATTTTCTTCACTGCAGAAACTTTCCTTGGTACAGCTGCCTATGCTCCCTGCGATGCCCGTGGGAACATATGTATCAAGTATGGCAAACACTCACTGTTCCATATTTTAAAATTTAGGGAATAGGACGATTTTCAGCAAAACTGTATATTCTCAATATTGTATTTTATTTTCATGGATAAGAAGCTCTAATATGTGTATACATACATTTTGAGGGCACAGGAGGGGAAGGAAAGAGGAAGTCGCTTATGCACTTCACAATAATAGAACGTATATTTTGGACAGTTTTTTTCTTGATGTTTTCTTTACGTTCCCAGAGTCAGGTTCTGCAACATCGTCTCACCACATTAGATTTGGGTTTTCTGTTGGCTCATTAATTAATTAATAGAGAAGAACTTTTAAGTGAGTTGAGGCAAAACTGGGCCAAAAATGAAAATGGCTTCTTTTTGTTGTCTTTATTAGTCACGGTGGAATGGTATGTTACAGTAACAAATATCCCCAAATGTCAGGAAGCAGAAACGAGGCAGGTGCATTTCTCACTCATACTGCTTGCTCCTTGCTGGAGAGCTCCAATCCAGGGCATCCTCACTCTGAGACTCAGGCTGGTAAATGCTCCTCCATAGGGAATTCCCCAGGACACAGCAACCAGCAGGAAAGTGCAGAGGCGCACACATGGGTTCTTCAGTGTAAAGCAGGAAAGAGACATGTTACTTTTGCTCAATGTATTGGCCACAGCAAGTCTTACAACCAAAGCTAACTTCAAAGAGTGAAGTCTGATCATCCTGAATGTCAGAAACAGGTGCTGGATATTGGTAAATATTAGTGATATGTATTTCACTGTCCCTTCCTCATAGATAGACACTCACATATATAGACAATTAGCCCTAAGTCCAAATACAAAATTGGCCCCCAGAGGCAAGAAGTGGAATTAGAGATAGTTTCATAATTGTAGCTTGGAGCAAGATACACAATAAATAAGATTCTTCTGCTGGTTGAGCCTGCAGGTAGTGGAAAGGGACTCAGTGCCCATGCCCCTGCCCACTACAGACTCAGTTAATAACTGGCAGGATATTGTAGCTGAACCCCAATTCATTAACTTAGTCATCTCATTTTAAAACACATAATGGATGCAACTTAGACTGGATTTTATTTTTAAAAATTTCTCTTTTTTTCCAAATAGCAGATCAAGTATTAGTGAGAAATAACGTCCACAGATATAAGAGAAAGTCACTGAATCTCATTTTCAGGCTCTGTTGACCAGACTAAAGGCAAATATGGTGTGAGAAAAAGACTTTCAGATGCAATTAGAGAGAATTAAAGGCGATACTCTCAGAATTTATTGCTGGAGACATAACCTCAGTTCTTTCTTGTTTGTAACTGTTAACAGCACTAAGGCAATCTCATATTCCCTTTTCTCCTTCTTTGCTACAATTTTTTTCTCTCTTTCTTTTCTTTTTAACCGAAAATAAGTCAAATGCCAGTTGCCTCAGAGAAATTAAAAGAAACAGAGCAATGAAATGGAGCCATCCCAGCCTGTGGGAATCAAGACAGATGGATAGATTTTGATGAAGAAAATAGATTGGCTATTATCCATCTAATACAGCCACCAAGAAAAACAAAACTCCACATCTCTCTTTTGAAACTCCTTGTTAGGTCAAAAAGAAAATAATAAAATTAACTAAGCATGACGCCTGAAGAGTAAACATTTCATTCTACTTTGTTTTTGCCTCAGGTTTTAATTTATCAAACATGTACAGAGAAGATTTCCTGTGCTACCTTCTAGTCTCACTGAGTTTTAAGATATAGCCAAGCCTCATAGCAATCTGACCTGCCAGACACCAGGTCCCAGAGGAGGTTGATTGGCATTAGCCTACTTTGTGCACTAAAATATTGAAGAAAATATTTGCACCTCATATATCTGATAAGGGACATGTGTACAGCATATATGAAGAAATCTTACAACTCAATAACAAAAAAAGACAGATGACCTAATTAAAAAATGGGCAAATCATTTAAATAAACATTTCTTCCAAAGAAAATACACAACTGGTCAATAAGCAGGTAGAAAGATGCTCAATATCATTAGTCATTAGGAAAGTGAAATTTAAAACTGCCAGGAAATCCTCCTTCACAACCACTTGGACTTCTAGAATGAAAAAGACAGATGATGACAAGTGATGATGAGAAGGTAGAGAAGGTGAAACCCACACGTACTGCTGGTGGAATTGTAAAGTGATACTTCTACTTTGGAAAACACGTTGGCCGTTCCCTCAAAAGTTAAGAGTTACTGTATCACCAGGCAATTCTACTGCTAGGAATATATATTCAAGACAAATGAAAATACATGCCTGCACAAAAGCTCATGTATACCCAGACTTACGGTGACACTGTTTGTAATAACCCCAAAGTGCACAAAGCATTGATATCTATCAGCTGATAAATATGTATGAAGGGATAAATATCCGTAAAGCGGAATGTTATTATAGAGAAATGTGGCATAGGTGCAGGCTTCAACAGGGTTGAATTTTGACAAGTCACAGTAAGTGGAAGAAGCTGATCACAGAAGAGCGTGTTATGATTTCATTTATCTGAAATGCCCCACATAGGCTAATCCGTAGAGACTGACAGTAGATTAGTGGTGGTTGCCTTAGGCTGGGGTGGGGCAGGAAGGTGGTGAGGAATTACTGCTAATGATCATGTGGTTTCTTTTAGGAGAAATGAAAATATTCTAAATTTGAATTATGATGATGACTGCACACTGAATAAACAAAATGGTATTGTATATTTTAAATCAGTGAATTGCATATTATGTGAATTTTATCTCATAAGAACTATTTTCTTTAATGAGGGTGGATTATACCAGCTCAAACACTGACACATAACCCTGCCTGGGAGGGTTTGCTGGCTCCACGGTCTGTATGTAGTGCTGTGCCGTGGGCTCCATTTTCTGTCCAGATCCTCTGCCAAGGATGGTGACAGCTCTGAATTATTGGACGGTCACCTTATCAGTGCCTCTCCCTTCCTCTTTTCTGTACTGCCTACCCTGAGATATCTTGTTTCTTGCTTCAGGGCAGAAGTTTGTCTAAAAGTTCATGATATTCGCTAATGAACTTGCTTGAAATATGGCATGCAGTCTTCACTCTGATATCCTCTCCGCCTGTGGTGGGCTTGTGTTCCTGTGCTCCACAGATGCTGGCTGCCAGCGTTAGCCATGAAGACCCTGCCTGTGCCTTGGAAACCGTGGGCTTTGTCTACTCCGGATGTCTAGGTCTCTGCATTGGTCTCACCGTAGGGCCGCATTCCCTCTCATGGTCATTCAGAGTTCTCCAAGCACTGTGGCCTTAGGGAAACGTGTAAAACCCTTTTGGAGGGAACAGTAATTCCTGCTTGGGATTCCAGTGGGAAACCACTCAGCTCTTGCCGGGGGCCACTGTGCTCTCTGTTCTGTGCTGGTGAACTTTTCCCTCTCAGAGCCCCATGCGAATATGACTGTTAAAGCCATTAGGCTGAAGATCGTATGGGCTACATTTAACTTAAATATTGTAGGCATTGAATATATTTTTATTGAGTCAATTAGTCATTATGTAAAAAACATCTCTCTGCCACTTTTTACAAAAGAGATCTGAATTCTTATCCACTATATAATCTTTGTTGTTGTTGGTTGAGACAGAGTTTTACCCTGAGTCAATGGCTGTGGTGTCATCACAGCTCACAGAAACTTCAGACTCCTGGGCTCCAGGGATCCTCCTGCCTCAGCCTCCTAGAGGTAGGCACCAAGATGCCTAGTTGTTTGTGTGTGTGTGTATGTGTGTATGTGTAGATGGGATCTCACTCTTGCTCATACAAGAGCGGAATGCCCCAGCCCAACAATCCTCCTGCCTCACCCTCCCGGAGTGCTGGGATTACAGGTGTGACCCACTGCACCTGTCTGTTGCCTTTTATTGCATGCAGGTCCTCGTCAGATGAGATAATGCCCACCTACTCTGGGGAGGCCGTCTGCTCTGCTCAGTCCGCAATTCAAATGACCACTCCAGAAACACCCTCACAAACACACCTGGAAATCATGTTTAATTAGTTACCTAGTCGTCCTATGGCCCAGTCAACACTTAATATTAAACATCACATCCTGCTGCTTCCCATTTGGTTTAAGGCCACTGGCTTTTCCTGTATACACTATTTCTTTGTCACCTTGCCTTGTCCCCACGTGGCCTCTTCAGATATTTTGCTAAACCAAAGGACACAAGAGTGTCTTCCACGAGTGATGGCTTTAAACAAGGAATAGATAGCATAAGCATTTGAATTATTTTCACCCACTGACTATGGCTGTTTTAAGGAACTAACTTTTAAGATATCTACACTCATTAGGCATTGTCCTGATCAAGTAATACATTGTTCCTGTGGAGATGAAGGGTATGGTGAAAGCACCCAGAGTTTGTAAGTTTAGACAAATTAATTTTTTTAAGCCATAGTTTTTTGATTGTGAAAGAGAAAAGACACTTTACAGGGTATTAAGGAATGATGTGGTCTGTGTAAAAGTGCTTTGTTATAGATGGCAATGTGCAAATAATACCACTATTTCAAGAGCATTTTTACAGTAGTTCTATTTCTTTAGAAAATAACTGCAGGGCTTCCCCAAGCTCTCTGTTCGATGGCATTTTTTAGTAGCTGAAATCTTGAAAATATTCTCTTGAGTCAAAAAGGCAGTTTTGTGGAATAACTAGAAGGCAACTTGAGAAATAGTCTGCCCCAGCTGGAATATTTTTGAGTAGGTGAATTTCATAAAATTGGCTCAAGACTTATGTTCAAGACTATTGAACTCCTGAGATGTAGCAGATTTCTTTCCACGATTACACTGGTCATGTTCTTGGTTTTGCTCTCTGGATGTATTTAACTTTTAATCCCTTTATGTTTAATATTTTCCCCAAGAACAGTATGTTAACATTATTGGAATAGCCAGCAAGCACACAGGTGGCTTTTGAGTCCTTTCTCATTCCTGCCAGGTAGATAGTGGTTTCTCTCCCTTATTAACCTGCCTCTGTTACTCTTACAGATTGTCACACTTGCACCTCAAAATATGGGCTCCATAGGCTTGTCTTTCCACTTTCTAGAAGAAAGATTGTGATGTAAAGCTATTGAATGGCTCACCGTGGGTCTCAGAGTTGGCTGGTGATTGAGCCAGGACTTTTCCCCCTTATGTTACTAAGGTCACCATCTTGACATTCTTCTGACATATAGGAAAGTGAATAGTAGAAATGAAAAATGGGGAGGGGGGTAATACTCTAGTGCTTCTCTAAAGTAATATTATTAATTACTCCCAATCCTGAGTAGGGGAGACTTTCCAGATAAGCCATCACTTTGCTTTGCTTTTCATTATTCTATGTTTATATTGAGAGGACAAATAAAAAAGACGATGGATAGTTGAATGTAGAGGGAAGACAGAAAGAGAAATTGAACAAGTATTTTTTTCCTTCTCAATGATTCACCCATTTACCGATTTAATCAGTAAGTGTTTATTGAGTATTTACTGTACTCTGCTTTGGTCAGTAATGATGCCGGAGTAAAGAACATAGTAACTGTCCCGGCCTCATGGAATTTCCTGTCTATCAAGAGATTTGGACAGGCAGTACATCATAAAGCACCCACTTACTGATTGCAGTGAGGACAAATGATTGAAAGGACAGAGCACTGTAAGCTCCTGTATTAGGATATCCTGAAAGAGTTCAGGGAAACCTCCTGAAGAAGTACCCTTTAGCTAAGCCTCAAAGCATGAGTAGGAGTGTGGCAGGTGGTGGAGGCTTGGGGCAGCGAGGGCGGGATGATCCTAGGTAAAGGCAAGAGAGTGAACAAAGATCCCAAGGCAGCAAGGGCCTTGTCGTGTTTTAGAAACAGAGGTTTGCAGTGAGAGGGCAGGTAGAAGGATTGATGGGGATAGGCAGGTGAGAGTCATTGGTGATCTTGGGTTTTGGTCGGGGAAGAGCCTTGGAGATTATGCAAAAGATTTTGACCTATATCCTACAGCAATAGCAAATTACTAGGAACTCTGAAAGGAAAGAAACATCATTACCTTGGCCGCAGAGAAAGGAAGACTTGATTGGAGGTGAAGCCTGAGGAGAGGAAGTTTCAAATGATAACTTCCCAGATGGGGACATGGGAGACTGGTGTCATTGAAATGATTCCATTTACTGATGATGGATGACTAGAAGGAGAAGGGTTTTTTGTTCATTCATTTTATATTGTGGGGCAGGAACCACAAGAGTTATCTTATACTAAGTTTGTTATGTGAGTCATTAAAATAGAGGTATCTATCTTGGTTGCATTGACCCAGAGCTCAGAATAGAGAACTGAGCTGAAATGATGCGTATATGATCTGTCCACTTATAGATGATGTGTCAAACCGTGTGGGAGGATGAAGTTGTCAGAGGGAATAAGCAGACGAGAGGAGAAGTGGGCCCAGGATGAGCCCCAGGAAGCAGTTATTGGCCTCCTAAAATGTGCCTCACAGGAGATCATCTCTGGCAAGGCTTAGGGTGGGGGCTGCAAGGTTGAAGGCTGTGTATAGAGATCGGGAGGAACCCAACTTAGGAAACTAACAGAAAAAAAACCAGGAGGGGTAGGCAAAAAACCAAGAGAGTGTGGTGTTGTGGAAGGTACCACAAGATGTGTGTGGACAGTGTGGAGGGCGGGGCAGGTGTGGTGCCACTGGGGTGAGGGATGGCCCGACTCCAGCTGGGAAATTACAGCATAAAGATTCAGGATCTGATTTTGTCCTGACAACTCAACGCTGGCTCATTACTAAGCCGTGTGGGATTCTCCCTCCTGATTAAAATGAGTTATTCTTATTTTTTTCTTCTGAATTTCACTGGGAAGCCAGTTGGAAGGTAGAATGAAACACATGAGGCAATTAAAAAATGAACTCAGCTGACTCGCCTCTGGATTTGGGGCCAGCAGAAAACCCACAGAACTGTGAGTAAATGCTGTTTCTGGTTTGTTAAGTTCAAGGGCTTAACAAAATAAAAATACTGAAAATAACTTGTCCAGCATGATTTGATGATGTGGGGCATGACTGGTGTGTCATGATTGTGAATTGATGTTCCTGTGGTTTCCCAGGAGATAGACTTGAGTGCTGGCTGTGAACAGGGCAGAGTCTAAAAAAAAAAAAAAAACAACAAACCATTAGGTGAAAGATTTTAAAAGCACAGATTAGGTACGATGCTACTTGAAGGATTCAAGCCATGTATTTCCTCTGCTTAAATTCTTTGACATGTATACTAGACAGAAAATTATTGAAAATGCTGACATTTCTGGTTGGTGTTACAGAATTTCCATTAATAATTATTTAGGGGCTATAGACCTGAATGAGGAGTGCAGCTCTTTGTTTTGGTTGATTGATTGAGTCCTTCATGTAAAAGAGCAGTGTGTAATTGGAAAATTGAATCCTAAGTTGGATATAAATGCTAGGTGTTCTATTATTCTTTTAAAACATTAAGATAACTGTAAATTTAAATTCTGTTTTTTTTATTGCTCTATAATAGCATGTGAAAAATAGTGTGGAAGGAAACAACAAATACTACCGTTCTAGGTAAATTAGGTCTATCATTAAGTGAATAGTTAGGATGTTTGGTTTTTATAGCGCCTATAACAGAGGACAGAAAATCCATTGTGCAGGATTCTGGAGATTCATGAGACTTGGATTTTGGTTTCAGGGAGCTCGTAGTTGAGTAGGGGAAGACAAGTGCATACAAGTAATTGTAGAACAAGGAGGTGACTTCTATTACAAAATGAGTCTTAGGAACTCAAGAGGAATGTGGAATATTGTGGGGCAAGATTCACAGAGGAAATAATCACATGAGTTGACTCCCATTGAACGGGGTGCATAGTGAAGACTTGAGGAAGGGGTTACTTAGCGTATTTAGAGTGAAGCTGAATTTCGTGGAGTGGAGGGAAATGATTCTGCCAGGGCAGGAAGAACCCACACTGCGAAGGGCCTGTGTGCCAAGCTAAGGGCTGTCCAAGAATTGCAAGCAGCTGATTGGTAGGGATTTTATGTATTACAAGGGTGGGAGCAGAGCCGGAAGCAAGAGTGCTGGTAAAAATACTCTAATCTTACAGGGTCCAGCTGCAGCAGGGAACACTCCAGAGATAGTTGCACCTCTGAGATAGAGCAGAAGTAAAGCTGAACAGGGGGAAAAAATCGGGGTTCTATTTTCAAGTCTGTGACTGTATTCATCAAAACTCTCCAGAGAAACAAAACCAATAGGGTGAGTGTGTGTGTGAGCATGCACGTGTGTATAGAGATTTTCAGAAATTGGTTCACATGGTTGTAGAGGCTGGTAAGTCCAAAATTTGCAAGGTAGGTCAGCAGGCTGAAGATCCAGGGAAGAGAGTTTGAGTCCTAAGGCCGTCTGCTAGCAGAATTTCCTCTTCCCCCTGGGAGGTCAGGGTTTTTCTGTGAAGGCCTTCAGCTGCTTTGATGAGGCTCACCCATGCTCTGGAGGCTCATCTATATTACTCCAAATCTTCTGATGTAAATGTTAATCCCATCTAAAGAACAACTTTACAGAAGTGTCTGTTGTACCAAATATCCAGGGACTGTGGCTTCGCCAAGTTGGCATATAACATTAACCATTACTCTTCTGTGTCCCTGCATGGCTGGTTTCTCTGAGGCTTACTGAGAACCAGAGTTAAGCAAGGGACCCAGAAGGCCTGGCTTTGACTCCTACCCCACCGTTGCCCACGTGCTCTTGCACAGATGACTTAGCCTCTCTGCCTCAGTCTTCCCTTCTATGTAAGGTGAAACTGAGAAATCCAGAGCGTGCCAAAACATGTATATACATTTTAAGAAAGGAAAAGCTGTGCTGAAATTTTAGTTCTCCATATATACCAATCAAATGTGTTATCTTGTATATTGTACCTCATCTCTGTTATAATTGCAGAAGTCAAATATGACTCGAGTATTACAATTTTAATACAGTTTTTTCCTTTCTTAAAATGTGTATACATTTTTTTGGATACCATCTGCATGTAGAAAATAACCATGACAGTAGCTAGGAAGGGCCTAGGTGACCTTGTGTAACTTACTTTCAGTGTCAGGGTGCCCTCTGGGTTTCCTCACATATAAAATGATGGCATTGGGCTGTGTAACACCTAAGATCCATTCCAAATCTGCACCAGAGTGTTTTACTCTTTCTTTGTTGCAGAGCAAAAGCATGCTGCCTCATTCACTTTAGGAATGTGGAATTTGAGATCTGCCAGGCAGATCTACACCCCCACATTCATACAGTGGATGAGGAAGTTGGGTGACCTACAGAATTCATACCAAGAGGTCACTGCATTGTTCTCATTTTAGAATCCCATGCTGTGTAGTCACTATGTTCCCTCAACATTAATCAAATCAAATTTCCATAGTTTAAATCAAGTTCGAAACATCCTAGGAGGCTTTCCTACTTCAAAGAACCCTCACCTGAGATCTGGTGAGAAGTCAGATGTCAATATACATTATTGAATGTTTATGAAGTATATAAAGATGGAGTTTTGGACTGAGGTTCACCTGAATGTAGAAAAACTTCCAAGACCAAGGGCAAAGTGGAAATATTGTTAATGTTAGGAGTTGAATTAACCGAAGTTGGGAAGGCAGCAGTGGCATTTTGTAGTTCCAGCGCTCCCACTCAGGTGTGAGGCT
The DNA here is from genome assembly GCA_963574655.1 of Perodicticus potto. Taxonomy (NCBI): domain Eukaryota; kingdom Metazoa; phylum Chordata; class Mammalia; order Primates; family Lorisidae; genus Perodicticus; species Perodicticus potto. Next base: position 13,678 of record CAUYRH010153604.1, on the reverse strand, counting down.
TTCAGAGAAAGAGTGGCTCACTTTTCTTAAAAAAAGTTAGAAACACTTTGCCCCTTCTATTTGGGAGGTATATTTCTAGCTGTGAAGTTCATTGATGCAGCTGAGTATATTACTAAGAATGGGTGGAAGTTTTTGTTGTGAATTCTCACGTTAGGGGAAGTTACCTGGCAAAATAATCATCAGAAGCATTTTTTTGTTAGCAGAGAAACTATGAAAATGGCCAATAGAATCAAACATTAAAAAAAATTCTCTCTGCCTATCTAAGGTGAGGTTTTGTTTAGTTTTTTTTTTTGTATATAAGGGAATCATAATAATATATGTGGGCCTGTGTGAACTGAGAGCTTTGCGTGGATAAAATAGTTTTATCACTGAAATGATAGACAAAAAGGTCTTAGCGTGGCTCGTGGACATTCTTGAATTGGCCTGTGCTACTCAATAGTTGGAACAATGTGCTGATTTTCTGCCCACATAGTTCTAATGATTTTGTGACATTCAGTCACTTACCTTCTCCCTCAATCACAGCCATTCAGACACAATATTTGAATCTTTGGCCAGCCTTTCTCTTTTCTTGCAAAATCCTCTAGAATTTTGTCTCTGACATTTTAGACAATTTTTGAAAGATCATTTTCAAATTATTTCAAATTGCCTTCATTCTTATTTTCATGTCATGGGGCTTATATGATGGGAGCATTAGACTCACTGCTATGGTTGGGCAGGCTGTCTTAAATCCACTTTACTAGTCAATCAATACATTCTTTATTAAAAAGCTTCAATGCATTTATAATAAGTCCATTACAATTTTCAAGTCTTATTGTGGAATATTGTTTTTATAGTTTTGTTTAATTTTTATTAAATCATAATTGTGTACATTAGTGTAATCATGGGGCACAATGTGCTGACTTCATATACAATCTGAAATATTTTCATTGAACTGTTTAACATAGCCTTCATGGCATTTTCTTAATCATTATATGTAGACATTAGTATTCTGCATTTAGTAAGTTTCACCAGTACCCTTATAAGATGCACCGGAGGTGTGATCCCACCAATCACTCTCCCTCCACCCATCCTCCCCCCTCCCCTCCCCTCCCTTACCCTTTTCCCCATATTCTTGTGCTATAATTGGGTTTTAGCCTTCATATGAAAGCTATAAATTAGCTTCATAGTAGGGCTGAGTACATTGGATACTTTTTCTTCCTTTCTTGAGATACTTTGCTAAGAAGAATATGTTCCAGCTTGTTTTTATAGTTTTAAGGATACTGAGTATTCTATTTGAACAGAAAAAAAGATAAGAATTCATTTTCTTTTATTAAAGTATAGAGGATGTCAAAAATCATTCTGTTTGAATTCCTTAGACTTGATATCATACCTTTCCCCCAACATTCTGTACTTCTTAAAAGGCAGATTTCAAATAAATACACAATGCTTAAATTGTAGATTTCTGGGTCAGAAGGTATCACTATATTAGTATATGCTTTTATGATTTGAGACAATAAAAGTTCCAGCTAATCTGATGTCAGTGTTGTCATGGAGATATATGGGACATTCCTCTGGACTTTTATTAAAAACTTCTTTCCTGCCCAAGCCCCACCTGGGTCAATAACCAGACAGGATGGCTCTGCCCCTGCTGGTGGTGGCATCTGCTGCCTCATTAGCATTTCTGGATGCCTTGGGCTCTCTCCTGATTGTCCAGGTGAGTCCCAGGCAGGCAGCAGGGCTCAGGGCATCTGGAAGAGGATACCTCGCAGCAGTGACTACCCATGTTCACAGTCCAGTGTTCAACTTCTCATGTCCTACCTAGGCCTCGATCATGCTAAAATGTGAAAGGCTAGAGTGCATTTTAGCTGTTGCGTGTGTTCTTTTATTTAATTCCCTGGGAAAATAAACAAAATATAGTTATGCATTTTTTTTAGGAAGTTTAGAGTTCAAACCTCATAGAAATGATCCATCCTATTATTACATTTAATGTTTGATATTACTGTATATTATCATATACTTTATGTAATAATTACTCTATTTAGAACCATTATCATCCAGAGATTTAGGGTTCTTTATCTCTGATACAATATTGATTTTTTTTTTGTCTGTTACCATATTTGATACTCAAACAACTCTTGGTAGCCCTTTGATTTCAGATCTTACAGGGTTTCTTTCTCTTCAACACACAGTCTGTCCCCATAAGAATGTCCGCCCTGCTGCTACCCTGAGAAGTGCTCCATGGCTCTGCCTCCCCTTTCCTCGGGGCTCTCCCTGTCCTTCCTCCCTCCTCCTCCTCCCTCCCCACCTTCCTTGCCTCCCCGAGACACAGATCCTTCCTTTGAGGTGAGACTCTTGCCTTTGACCTGGATCCTCTTGTCCTTACCTGTTCTGCTCCGTGCTCCTCTTAGCTCTTCCTTCCCTGCAGTGGGGGCTGTAGTCGCTCCCACCCCAACTCTGGCTCCAAGATCTCTATCCTGGCTGAGTCCTGATTTACCCCCCAGAGCCAGGAAGGTGTGTGGACATCCTTGGCATGTGTCATGGGGCATGGAATTAGGACACAAAACACACAAAACAAAGGGTCTTGTTGACACAGTTCTATCCGCCTAAGGGTGCTGCTGTGTTCCAAAGGTCCTGGGGTCTGAGGTTGTCTGGCAGGGTGAGAGTCCAGGCACCTGCCCAGCAGAGGAAGTGAACAGTCTCAGAACTCCGACCAGTAGACACAAGCAGGCAGAGTGATTCCCCCACTCACCGAGTCCTCTTTCACATGTTGTGTATGATGAGGGGGAATATCTGAAAGCAGCTTGAGTGTTTTAAGAAGAATTGCATGGTTTATAAAGTGGGACAGATGCTGAGCCTCAGTCTGGTCTCCACTGATGTCCTGCAGCCCAGCCTAGACAGTGCGTGCAGCTGCCGTTTACTCGCGAGGTGCGGGTCTGTTGGGTTTGTTTTTCCTGTGCTTTAATTCCTCCAGGATGCCACGTCACGCCGTGGTGTGGTGCATCCCAGGTACTGCTTGTGTTCTGATTAAAGGTATGAAATATGGGCATGCCAAATAATCATAGCAAAAATAGATAGCACCTCAGTTTTCTGTTTATGAGGACTGCTCCAAGGGTCCTCCGCCAGGACTAGTGGTGAGATGGGGTGATACAGTATTGACAGAGGTCCTAAATCATCCATCTCCCTCCTGGATACCTTCTATGATGGGAGCATGCATTTGCCACTCAGCGGTGGTAGGTAATGACGCAGTTTGTGTCTGTGGACTGGCCCGTGTGGGATTCCACACCACAGCCTTCAATGCAGTAACACACTGACTAGTGTGGGGCTCACATACACAGCCTTTTCTATTTCCTTAATTGCCTGGAAAATTTCATGTTATTTTTCTAAGTCCTTGCCGCAAACGCACAAATGCACACTGTATTAGAACTCAGGGGTTTCTGCCGCCCGAAGAGCTTGAATTCACACAGACCTCAAAAGGCCCTTTAGTGCCTTATCTTGAAGGGTCAAAGAATCTCTTCAAATAGGCGATTCTGCTGCCAAATGACCACAGTGATTTTCATGAGGACTTTTTTTTCAGAAGAAAATAGAGTTTTTTTTAAAGGATTTGAATCCTCTCTCTGCATTTCCATCTATGTAATGACTGAAACCTTCAAGTCTTGCTATTAGTGAGTTGCTTCTCCTAACATTTCCCTTCCAGAGCTATTATCCCATTGAATTAACCATATAACATGACTTAAATGTTTCCTGTATTTTATACCTTGTCATCATAAAATCTAATTGACAGAATGCATTTTGCCTTGTAGAAGTGTCCAGATTTTTGCTATTATGTTATATTGAGAATACAGCTCCCTTGTTCCATCATCTAGCCTGATTTGTAAGATACTCCAGAGAATTCAGGAATTTTTTTTTTTTCTTTCCAGCACCAGCGGCAGGATGATGAGCTGCCCGTCACTCATATGACAATGTCCGAAATCATTAGCATGGCCAAGGAGGCTCTCCCATGTGCTAGCCTCCGCCTCCCCCACCCGCCCACATCATTTCCATCACTTTGCGCTCCATGGTTGCTAGAATTCCAGATTCTTTCACACCTCTGTGCCTTTGTTTATGCCATTCCTCTGCCTACACTGCCCTTCCTTGCCTCCTTTTCCGAGGATGGTCCATCTCATTCTTTAAGATTTGGCATGGACACCATTTCCTCTAGGACGCATTCTCTTGCCCTCCCAGGTGGGCAGAGTGAGCTTATTCCAACCCCGGCCTTACAGCCCACATCTCCCGGTGCTCAGGTAGACTGCTTCTCTCTCTCCTCTGCTTTGTGCAGTGGTGGTTCACTATTCGCTCACCAATGTGTCTGTCTGTCCCTTAGTCCTCTGTGTTCAAGTAGGAGGGACAGAGGGTGTGATAGTCACTAGCTGAGCTTCACTGGAGCATTGGGCTCTTGTAAGAAACTGAATTAGTGACAGACTGAAGCCACAACTGCAAGGAATAATTTACAAAAAGCTCTGCGTCTGATTCCATCGATTTCTGGGACTAACTCTTACATAGGAGTTAGCCCAGTAGAAAATATTGTGTCCAACAAATAGAGTGAAATGCCTGACATGACTTTTTGCATTTATTCCTTTCCTTTTCTTAAATTAATTTTTTATTTTTAATTATTAGGAGTACATAATTCTTTTTTTTTCTATGTCTAATTTCAAGGCCATGCACAGTTTTTCTTGTAAAGGTCAAGAGAGATGAGAAAGCTAAATCATTTGTAGGAATATGTCAGGACCTGACAAAGGTCCTGCCAGGAGGGCAAAGGAACGCGTCCTAGAGGAAATGGTGTCTGTGCCGAATCTTAAAGAATGAGACCTACCATCCTATGAAACATACATGTGTGTGTTTGTATGTTTCATAGATTTCTGGTTGTTATCATTATAAGATGGCATGATTTCATAGCTGCTTAAACAGTTGCCCAGTGTTTTAGAGGAGAGCTTCTCAAAGTTTAGTGTGCCAGCCAAACACCTGGGACTCTTGTCAAAATGCAGAATCTGACTCAGCAGCTTTGACAAAGGTCCTGCAAAGGTCTGCGTTTTCTAACAAGCTTCCAGGAGATACAGATGCTGCCCGCCCGTGGAGCATATTCAGAGTCAGAGGCATTAGCCTGTCTCAGTATTTTTATTGGGTTTCACTTTAAAGCACACTTTTTTTCCCCTTCTGTTTCCAAATACTCAAATAAAAAAGTACCTTCGACAACTTGATTACAAGAGATCTGGGTAACACTTATACTGCTGTCTTTCAAGGTTTAGGAAGGACACTTTTGGCATCTGTACAAGTTTATGTTACATAAACAAGACGTGCTGCGTCCTAATTCATTTCAGCTGTGTTTTCTTGGTGGTCAGATATAGAGTGAAAGGAGGCACGTATCACTGTTCTCCTTAGTAAGAATTCACAAGACTAGCTGGCCATTTCATGGCATTCCCTAAACTGTTGCCTCCCATTGCAGTTGGATGAAGAGTAGAATGTTTTTGTGGGAGAGCAGCCTTGTGTCCAGAGATTAGAAGGTCTTTTTCACTGGCTCCAAAAATCTCCATGCGTTCATTTCCTAGGGCTCCTCCAACAAGATACCACAAACTTGGTGGAATTTATTCTCTCACAGTTCTGGAAGCCAGAAGCCAAAACTGAGGTGTCAGTGGGGCTATGTGTCCATTCTCCCTACAAAATCTCTGGATGTAGGGGGGATCTTTCTTTGCTTCCTCCAGTTTCTCAGTGGCCCCTGGCCTTTCTTGGCTGTGGTCACATGACTCCAATACCTACCTCCATCTTAGCCTTCCTTCCTGGGTGTCTTCGTGTCTCACTTCTCCCTCTCCTGTTTCCTATAAGGACCCTAGTCACTAGAGTTAGAAACCACCCTAAATCTAGAATGATCTTATCCCTGATCTTTAATTCAGTTGCATCTATAAAGATTTTATTTCCAAATAAGATCACATTGGCAGGTACTGGGGGTAGTTAGGACTTTTTGGTAGGCACTGTTTAATCAACTATACTTCCCTTCCCTAAATTCCTGATGCATCCAGAATATCAAGATTTGTGTCTTAGTTGGTTTGAGCTGGAATAGAAAAATACTGTAAATTGGATAGCTTATAAACAACACGAATTTATTTCTAGATAAAGGGAAATTCAAGATCAAGGCACTGGCAGATTCTGTGTCTGGGAGGCTTTCTCTTTTCACAGAAGGTGCCTCCTCTGTGTCCCATGTGGGGAAGGGGCAAACAAACGACCTTGGGCTTGTTTTACAAGGGCACTAATCCCACTCATAAGGGCTTCACCTTCATGACCTGGTCTTCTCTGAAAGCCCCTACCTCTTTATAGTCTTCAGTGCGGATTAGGTTTCAACATATCAATTTGAGGGCAGGGAAAACAAACATTCAGAATATAACAATTGGTGCAAAAGACTAATTCATGCAAATACCCTATTCTGTGCAGATCACAACAAAAGATGCTTTATGTGTCAGGCGAGGGATTAGGAAGGTGCCTATACCCTAGTCCCTGCACTAAAAGTGGTAATCATGATAATTATGGAAGCAACAATGAATAGTTATTGGATTCTTTTATGTGATGAGTTTGTGGAGTTATTGGATTTTTATATGTGATGAGTTTGTGCAAAGGACTTTTTTGAAGTGTTTGTTTAATCTTTCCAACTATGAGATACCTATCGTTGAGTGATAGAACCGATCAACTATTTGGTTTTGAAGACGTTTCCTTTAGATAATTGACCTCTTTTTACTTATTCTTTTCTTATTCACCTTTTATCTATTTCTTTTTACTGTGCCAGCCTCTTCATTACCATTTCCCCTTCCCTTTCTGACTACTGACTGATGGAGGTGACCTGTCTGCCCACCTGTCTGCTGATTAGTCAGTTATTGGTGTTTCTTCTTATTCTAGAAAGTACTAAGGAATTTTTCAAGAATATGAATTATTAGCACCTGCAAGTCCTGGATCCTGGTTCATTGATCACTTAGATACAGAAGAATTCAAAGCCAACACTGATTAATGAGGGCAAAGTATTTCTGAGGCAATCAAAAAAGACCAATTGATCAGAAAATCGGTTTCTATACAGCTTGTCAGCTGTGAGTTGGTTGCAGAAGGTGGGATGTCATTCCCATGCTTAAAATTTCATAGGTTTTACATGTAGCTCCTGGGCTAGCTGGTTTCACAGGGGGCCAGATAGTGTGTGGAAGTAAATTTTTTGTTGTGTCACTTCTTCATAGTTTCTTGAGGATGTCTGTGAATGTCCCATTGCTGTTTGCCATTAGATAGAGAGAGAATTTGGTCTTATCTTTCAAAATGATGGCCAATTAACAAATGACTCAATGGCCACTGGAAAACTCACAAAATTTAGTCCTCAGTGCCTTCTGGGGTGGTTCACCATGTCTTTTATATAGAGTTGCCTTGATTTCTCCCAGAGTTTTAGCTTTTTTATTTTGAGCTTTATTCTCAAGATCTGGAATCAGTTGAAAGCATATTTTCTAGAAATCAATCATCATTGACAATGTAGGATTCCAAGACTACCACTGTGTCCAAAGGAAAGAATTTTTTGATCTATTTTTTGGTGAACAATAAGAGCTAAATCAGAATCCTGTGAATGTAAATGGCAGCTTTTAAAGATAAGAATATGTATCTTATGCCAGCTTTATCACTAATGGAGTATTTCATCACCCTCCCCCAAAATGCTACTTTGGTTCTTGAAATTGTTTGGCCTTGATGTATGATCTTGAATTTATGTGTAGGTAGTTGATCCTTCATCAAAATATTATAGAAAGGATTTTATTTCTTTAAGTACTTCCCTACATATTTAATTAGCCTATAATACACAGATTCCATTGTATGGAAAATAAAACTTATTGTACAGTGTCGTATTTAAGGGTAAACTAGGCTCTGGTCTGTCTGGAGCAAACTCGAGCTCCACTTCTCCCCAGTTCTGTGGCTGGGGCAAAGTACTTCCCTCTGTGCCTCAGTCATAGCATCTGTAAAATGGGGCTAATTAGAGTCTTCTTCTTTTCTTGTTATAGTTTTGATGGGATGGCTAAGTGGGAAATGAAAGTGCCATGTCTAAGAAGCCATAGAGCTAAGATAAGGACAACAGACTTGCCCTAAGGTGTTACCATCCAGTACAAGTATGATATGAGCCAGATAGGTCATTTAAAATTCTCTAGTAGCCATACCAAAACAGTGGAAAAAACATACAATTAATTTTAATAATTTAAAAAATGTAACCCCATATATTTAAAATATTTCCACTTTGACATATCCTCAATATAAAAATCACTCATGTAATACATCGCTTGACTGATCTCGGGCTGCCACCCCTGTGGATTCTGGTTCACGTGGTCTGGGGCCCAGCTGCAGCCTGGCTGTGCTTGTGGGACTACCTCGCTGATTGCTGTATGTGGACCAAGAAGCAAACTGCTGGTCTGAGCAAATTACCTTCCCAGGCCCACAAAATGGATGATGCTATTAGCTAAAACCACTCCACAATTTTATTGGTAAGAATAAAATATAATGCCTATAATGGAATATATTACAAAATATGAAGTGCCACAGGAAGGGAAGGCATGGTAGTTATTAATAATGATATCAAAATGTCAAGGGCAGACCGGCATATTGGGAGGCAAGACGTCCATGGAGTGCCCTCCTGGAGACGTGCTAAGGACCCAAGTCATCTTTTCTGTGATTCCAATTGCTCCTGTGGTTTTCTTCAAAGGAGGTTCATGTTGCTGACAGTAATGCTCACTGCATGTAACCTCCATGTCAGGCTGGGTGTCTAACAGGGAGGGCATGTTTTTAGAAGTAATATCTATTAGGGGCAGGTGCTGACTCCAGCCTTCCTGGCCCTCTGAGTCTTGGTTTCCTCATCTGTGATGGGGATAATGGTATTTACGTAGCTGGGCTTTTTTGAGAACTGAGAAAAAATGATGGACATAAAGCACTTAGCTCAGTGTCTCACCTCCCTGCCAGCCAGTGCGCTGGGCACTGTGCGTATTATAGTTCTCCGTGACTCTGGGAACCAACAGTGCTTAGCAGGTGAAGACACTAGTGGCCCTTGAACTGGTGAGTTCAACTTCTTAGCTGCCCTCTCACCCATTTACAAAGGAACTTTTTTTGTCTTTTTAATTTTCATATCAGATCACGGGATCCAATCCATTTTCAAATGGACTGTATCCTTTTGTCCTGAGGAGAGGGATTGGGTTTAGCATTGCTGAATTGGTTATTCAGCTTTTAACTGCCAGTGGCCGGAAGGAGACCCGCTGTTGCTGATTCAATCTCCCTATGGGAGGACGTGGTGCTTCCTCTGCATGTGGTGCTGGTCTGAGTGAAGTGGACCCAAATCAGATTGCAGTGCAGGGTAAAGGAAGTGGCTCATGGAAATTCCTTCCTATTATTCTAAAACTGAGATAAATTAAGCAATAACATGTACAATGTGGTGGGCCTTCTTGCACAAGGATGTTTCAAAAGTCTATTGGTCATAAAAAGAAAAAAAATCTTTGCTTGCTCCAGAGAATGCAGCCATTGCATAACCACCCAGCAGGTCCTGGGGCTCACCTAACTGGCTCACCACAAATTCTGTTTACCACTTGGAAACTTTATCAGAGCAGTGCATTTGGTTCTGTGATGCTGGAGGGATGTTTGTGTCTGTTCTTATTTTTTTAGGTGAAGTAATTCAGACCTGTAGAGATTAAGAGACTTGCCTGAAATCCCACATGTATGTTGTTCATAGCTAGCCCTGTGGTTAGCCTCCTATGTGCCAGATGGGATGTGAAATGCTTCATGGGAGTTCTTGCTTCATTCCACCCATATGAGTTAAGCACCAACTGTATATGTATTTTACAGGTGAGAGAGTCAAATCAGAGAGGTAGAAACTCCGAAGCTATAGGGTCACTTCTCCTAGGTTCCATGTCTAGGAAGCAACAGAGACAAGATCAGGACCCTCTGAGAACCCCAGCATTTCTGCCTGGGTGGGGCTTTCCTAAATTCAAAGCTCGCTGTGACAGTTGTCAGTTGACAACAGGAGAGGTAACAAAAGATAGTCTGCGATTAATTCCTAAGGAGTGACACAGTCAGTACTCATTATATGAGTTCAGAGTAATTTGAGTCAAAATATTAGTATTTTAAAAAATTGAATAAAACACATAGTTGATTATTCAAAATCAGCTTAACACCCCATGAAGAACTGACCATGAAGTCAATTCTTAGTCTATTCTTAGTTGTATTGTTAAATATACTGCTCATATCAAACATTTATTTTCACTTACCTATATTGCTTTGTCAGGCTAATTAATAGCAATTTAACAAGGGCATATGCAGTGGCTGTTCATGGGCTGTTTGATTGAAAATAGTAATGTAGCTGAACCAAATAAGCCAGTGACACAGCCTTCGTTCATCTTTGAGGCCAACTAATCTGGTAACATTGCTTTTGAGGCAGAGGTGGAAGGTTCAGTAGCTCCCTCTAGAAACTCAGCCTTTTGTAGCAAAAGACAAATACATCAATTAAGGTAGAGTTACTCGTAGAATAAAAAAACTAACAAGAAACCTAAGCCTGTTCTAACAGAGCATCTTAGTTTCTTTGATGATCCGAAGGCCCGCCATGGACAAACAGCGACAGCTTGCTGACTCACCAGTCTTAGAGCAGTTCTGGGTTTGTAAATTCCAGCATATTAGTCTAGGCTAAATCCCATAACCAGTGGTCTTGGTCTTGAAAGCCCTGTGATTTCACTGATGAGGAGTCTTATTTCTTGCACACAGTGAAATCTGATATGTGTTGTCATTGAGGGACTCTTCTGTCAGGTCCAGAGTCTGGGCTGTTGGTGACTGCACCCAGCATGTCCTGGGGCCTTGGCCTTCTCCCCAGGTCCTTGGCATCTGATGATGGACAAAGGAAGAGAGGGTGGACTGTGTGCCCTCCCTGAAGGTGACCACATCAGCAATTTCTCATCACATTGACAAGTGCCCGTCACAAGACCCACCTTAGAGCAGGGACTGGGGACCATCCCTGAGCGGAGTGCCCAGGCCCATGTGGGAGGCTCTGATGTTGGCAGGCACTGGAGGTTCCTCCCACGCTCAGATACTTTTTGGAGGGGGATAGAAATCTACCTTTCTGGAGCACATGGCACTGCAAGGTGCTTAGCACTTTGTAAGCATCTTTTTATGACGTGGGTATTATCATCCTTGATTGACACAGAGGAAGCTTAGCCCTAAGGAGGTTAAGCTCTGTTGACATTTGATGTCTGATGAAGGAGGATTTTTCTCTCTGCCTGTGACATCTGCAATCTGAATACTGGAGAGTAACTCCCTCTTTGTCAGGGTCCCTGGCTCTAAGAGACTGGATAAAGTTTCTGCTAAAATTAGGAGAGATCTTGAGATTTGTAATCCCCAAGAGACAGCACAGCACTTTTTCTAAACCGTTATGGGAGGTGGCATTGGAAGTCCTGGATTCTGAGCTTTATGGCAGATGGAAATCAGCATTGCTGGCCTGGACCCTTGTGAGTGCCCTGTGCCTGGCTCTGCCACTCTGAGCATCTGTCATGCCTCAGTCTAATTGTCAGGTAGGGGCCTTTCAGGACGCACCTTGAGGGCTCCTTCCTGTGGCTTCTCTTAAGATGACAGAGGGATTTGATGGGAAGGAGCCCTCACTCTGTGATAAGAACAAAAACATCTCCCTGCCTAGTTGGAGGCAGCACCAGAAATGACACGGGACAGCTTCTCAGGTCAGCCTTGGCGCTCCTTCCCTGAGGAGAAGGTGTAGCTCTGCGCCAGTGTGAGGAGGAACCGTCTTGGTCTCACTCTCCTTGCTGGTAGGCCCACTGCTTCTCCCTCCTGCTCAACTTCTTGCTGCAAGACCCTCTTTACTGAGTTTTTGTCTCTATTAAGGACACAATCTCCTGGTGCTGCTGTAACAGATGACCACAAGCTTTGTGTTGACCACAACACAAATTTATTAGTTTATTTTTGATGAGTCTGAACATTTATTTTTAAATGTGTTATAGAATAGTTCTATATCGTGTTATGGAAAACACACTTATTACCGTGCAGCTCAGCAGGTCAGATGTCTGAGATGAGTCTCAGTGAACTGAAATCCAGCTGTGAGCAGTTATGTTCCTTTCTGGAGAGTCTGGGTCCTTGCTTTTCCCAGGTTCTGGAAGCTACTGGCAACTTTTGATGTGTGGTTCTTCCTCTGTGCTCAGAGCCAGCAGTGGCCGGCTGAGGCCTACTCCTTCTGGGTCACTTTGATACTCCATATTCTGCCTCCCTCCCTACATTAAAGGGCCATTGGGCCTACCCAGATAATCCAGGATAATCTTATTTTAAGGTCAGATATTCCATTTTCTATGTTAAGTCCTCTCTAGCAAGTAATGTAATATATTTATAGGTTTCAGAGAGTGAGATATGTACATCTCTGGGAGGCTATTACTCTGCCTACCACAGGTTCTGCAAACCCCTTTGCTCATGGGCTTAGAAGGCAATTTTGAAACTAAGAGGAGGCAATGGAAGCTGGTTACCAGATGGCCAGAGACTCTGGCTCAGCTTTTTTACTTCATAGATTATTATTGTGACCTTGGGAAAACTCTAGCTTTTCTGTGCCTCCACAGGGTGTGATAGACTGCCCTCCCAGAGTCATCTTGAGTTTATTTATTTTTTTTTCTCTCTCTTTTTTTAAATCATAGCCATGTACATTAATGTAATTGTGGGGTACAATGTGCTGGTTTTACGTAGAATTTGAAATATTTTCATCAAACTGGTTAACATAGTCTTCACGGCACTTTCTTAGTTATTGTGTTTGGACATTTGTAATCTACATTTAGTAAATTTCACATGTACCCTTGTAAGATGCACCATAGGTGTGGTCCCACCAATCACCCTCCATCCATCCATCCATCCTCTCCCCTCCTCTCCCCTTCCTATCCCCTTTCCTCATATTCTTGTGCTATAATTGAATGAAAAGCTATAACTTGGTTTCGTAATAGGTGAGTACATTGGATACTTTTTCTTTCATTCTTGAGATACTTTGCTAAGAAGAATATGTTCCAGCTCCATCCATGTAAACATGAAAGAGGTAAGGTCTCCATCTTTCTTTAAGGCTGCATAATATTCCATGGTGTACATATACCACAATTTATTAATCCATTTGTGGGTTGATGGGCACTTGGGCTTCTTCCATGACTTAGCAATTATGAATTGGGCTGTGATAAACATTCTGGTACAGATGTCTTTGTTATAATGTGATTTTTGGTCTTCTGGATATATACCTACTAGAGGTATTGTAGGATCAAATGGCAGTTCTATTTTTAGATCCCCAAGTGTTCTCCAAACACCTTTCCAAAAGGAACATATTAGTTTGCATTCCCACCAGCAGTGTAGAAGTGTTCCCTTTTCTCCACATCCACGCCAACATCTCTGGTTTTGGGATTTCGTCATGTGGGCTAATCTTACTGGCGTTAGATGATATCTCAAGGTGGTTTTGATTTGCATTTCTCTGATGATTAAGCATGATGAGCATTTTTTCATATGTCTGTACTCCATACGCCAGTCATCTTCAGAGAAATTTCTCTTCAAGTCTCTTGCCCATCCTGACATGGGTCATCTTGAGTTTAAATGAGATAATAGGACACACACAGTCTGCATGGTGCTGGGCTCACATGTAGAGCTGAAACCGAGTCATCGTTGTTGC
>CAUYRH010153596.1:0-15717 GCA_963574655.1 Perodicticus potto | reverse complement strand
ATTTTGATATGAGGACAATTAATGACAATTAATGACACAGTGGGGGTGAGGGAAGGGGAGAGCAGAGAAAGAATGAGGGAGGGGTGGGGAAAGGAAGAGCAGAGAAAGGGAAGGAGTGAGAGGGGTGGGGTCTTGGTGTGTGCCACACCTTTTGGGGGCAAAACACGATTGTAAGACGGACTTTACCTAACACATGCAATCAGTGTAACCTGGTTTCTTGTACCCTCAATGAATCCTCAACAATAAAAAATAAAAATACAGCAGCCAATTCAAAGTAACCAATAAAGTTATTAATAAAGAAAAAAAGTATCAGGTGTGTGGCAGGAACCTGTAGTCCCAGATACTGGGGAGGCTGAGGCAAGAAGGATCACTTGAGCCCAAGAGTTTGAGGTTGCTGTAAGCTATGATGCCATATCACCCTACTGAGGGCAACAAAGTGAAAACAAATAAACAAACAACAACAACAACAAACAGGTGGAGCCTGGCATGCTGGTTCACACCTGTAATCCTAGTGTTTTGGGAGGCCAAGGTGGGCGGATTTCTTGAAGCTAGGAGTTTAAGACCAGCCTAGAAAAGATAGCAAGACCTGTTTGCTACAAAAAACAAAAAAATTAAAACTTAGCCAGCAGTCATGGGGTGTGCCTATTGTCCTAGCTACTTGGGATTGGAAGGCTGAGCAGGGAGGATAGCTCCAGCCCAGGAGTTTGAGGCTACAGTGAGCTATGATCAAGCCACTGTACTCCAGGCTGAGTAATGGAATAAGACCCATCTCAGAAGGAAGGGAGGGAAAGAGGAAAGGAGGGAAAGAGGGAGGGGAAAGATGGAGAAGGAGGAACAGGCAAAAATTCCAAAAAAGGCAAGAGGTAGACAAGAATAAAATGATACTTCCAAAACCAAGAAACAAGAGTTGTAATGAAAGATCATATCTAAGGGGTTCAAAAATTAAGCGCTGAAAGAATGTATCCAATGGATTTGTGCAATAACCCACTATAATTTTGATAAAAACCAGTTTTGATGGAAAAGAAGCAGCGCCCTGCATGGAGAGGTGAATGGTGATTAAGAAGACAATAGCAACTAGTAAAGGTTTTATTTTAAAGAGGTACGATAAGGAGGGAACACCGGTGATTGTATATGATTTCTGCTACTGCTCAATCAACAAACAAGTCCTGCACTTTTCATGCAAATATGAAGTCTGACAGTTAAGTTCACTAACTTGCCACCATGCACTTACATTGGCAGCACTACACAAACAACTCAGTAAGGTTTCATAACCTTAGTATATCAGTGTCTCACAGCTGTATTCATGTCAACGTGTGGCAGTGTCTGCTGAATGGCATTCATTATTGTTGTTGGGTGTTTTGTGTGCTGTTATGTTGAATTAGAACAACAAACAAATATTAAATTTCTTGTTAAACTTGGCAAGAGTAGAGTGGAAGTGAATTCAGGGACATGTCAGTCCAAGTTTATGAAAAAAATGGCAGTATACAAATGGATAATACATTTTGCTGAGGGGAGAGATAGCGATAAGAGGTCAGGGTGGCTAGTAACCAGCGCACTAACCAAAACATTGCAACAGTTCATCAAATTGTGCTCCAAAATTGTCAGCTGTGAGAAGCCTAGCAGACCAAGTAAATCTTGATAGAGAAACAGTTAGGAAAATCTTAGCTGAAAATCTTGGCCAACAACTCATGGCTCTTGCATCATGACCATGCACTAGCTCACACAGCACTGTCTGTGAGGGAGTTTTTAGCCAATAAACAAATCACTGCATTGGAACACTCTCCTTACTCATCTGATCTGGCCTCCAGTGGCTTTTTTCTTTGCCCAAAGATTAAGAAAAGATTCAAAGGAAAACCTTTTGATTACATTCACGGATGTGTGGGGTTTGGACAGGCAGAGAACACAAGCAAAGGACACAAAACCACAATGGCGGATGGGGCAAAATGTCTGGGTTTGTCTTGAGACCACCAAGGTAAGACTTTAAAGCCAGATTGAAGAGGGCCCTGAATTCGTGTTATGGAGTATGGATTCCAGTAGGCACTATGAACTAATTGAGTAAATGTATCTTTCAGGCAGGCTGACAAAGACACTTGGCATCTTAGAAAGACTAGCAGCAGGGAGCCTGGGATGCAGGAGCAGGGATGACAAGCCCTTTGCTCCTCATCTAAATTCTGATTCCTTTCTTATTCGAAATTCTCTCTTAAGGCCAAATTCATGACCTTCTAACACTCCCTGGCCAAAATCCCATTCACACTGCTCTCATCTTGTGAACTCCAGCATTGCTTATTGTCCCATAGCCTTCATAGTTAACTATTTCAACTCAGTACTAATCATGGGTGAGCAGGGGTTAAGTTTTCTTTCGACTCAATTATTATTAGTCTCAGGGCCTCATAATAATTACTTAATACTTAGTAAGTTAAAAATTAGCCTAAGCACATAATGAGAAAACTAAATACGTGAAAGAAAATCCTCCAAACAGAAGCCTTCTCAAAGTCCATGATATAAATTATCCAAACCTTTATCCCCTAATTAAATTATCCAACTTCATTTTCTCTAAATGGTTGCACACTATACAATGGTGGGGTGGCAGAATGAAATCTAAATGTTAATATAAATAGTTTCACTTCATTTTCCATCAGTGGGTGCCTGACCTCTTTTTGCCCTCTATAGACTAGGTGCCTTCTTGGAGTTTATTTCTTGGGTAGAGGTAGAGTAGGCAGAAGTCCATTATTTTCCTATTTGGGGTATGGGACATTCTTGACTGGGTTCATTTGTTTATTCACACAACATGTAACAGTAATGAGACTCTCTGAATGCCAAGCAAGTTAACAGATGCTGAAATGACAAATTCTTATAGCAGTGCAATGACAGTGCTGCTGCAGCAGCTTTGGGCCACAAAGAGGGGAAACATTAGCTACAAGATTTATTTACATGTGATAGAGCTTCAGGTTTAAAAAAAAAAAAAAAGTCAGTAGCCTTGCACCAGGATAATTCTAAACGTAAGGGTAATCTTGTCCATCTGATCTGGGACCATGGCTGGAAGAACAAATAACTCTGACTAACTCAATAACTCTGACTAACTCAAACTCTAAACTTTGTCTAAATGACAAAGATAAGCCAGCTAGTCATCTCCTCACCCTTGCTGTTTCGAGGCTCCTGTTCTGGGGATGGACACATGGACTCCAGGGTCATCTGCTCAGGCAGCTTTTCCAAGGGCTGAATCCGATCTCTGATGCTGCTGCAAGGCCGAGGTCTCTATAAAGTTCTTCAGAATACGATGCAAGGCAATCACTTCAGGAAAGGGTGAGAGAAGAGGATATACATAAGGGCAATGGTAGGTGAAGTTTTCCCAAGAGAGTCCCAACCCACAAGGCATTAGAAATGTTCTCATTGCGGAAACGATGGGCGAAATCAACTGCTCCTGACGGTTAACGACAGGCGAAGCCAGGCAAGCACAAAGCAGAGGCGTCCCGGCCTCTGCGGCGCTAACGTGGGGTGCCTGGCCAACCCAATCTGGATCCCGGGCGGAGCCGGAGCCACCCAACTCGGCCCAAAGGCGGGGCGCCCCTCACTCACCTGGAGCTGTGCTCCAAAGCCTCCGAGGGGAGAGCCGAGCCTTGGACTCCGCGGCGTGCATTTCCGGAGCCCGTCTAGGCAGCTCGGAGGCCTAATCTCGATCGTGGGTTCTCTGGGAGCCGCTGGGGAAGCCGGTCCATAGTGGTGGGGGCTTCGTCTGCGTGTGTCCTTCCCAGAGAAGGGACTGGAGGAAGACTGAACCGATTTCTTTACTTGCCCTTCATCACCCAGAGGGGTCCCAGAATATAATTTTGTTGTTGTCTTGAAATTGCCACTGTCCCAGTGTGCTCCCCAGTTGTCCTGCCCATGACTCCTGCTCTTTGTCACCACCCTGTGTCACCACTTATCCCCACCGCTCTTGATGATCAAGGCCAGGCTGACCCTGCCGGACCAGAACTTCCCGGGCCCAACTGTCCTCTGCTGCTCCCCCAGCGCCTCCCAGCTTTGCCTGGAGTACACAGAGGAGCAGGACACGCACTACCAAAAGCCTCAGGAAAAGGGCCAAGGTCCTCACAGCCTACCAAGCCAGGAGTATGGGCCTGCAGAGGCACGTTCTATATGTGGAGAAAGAATACAAGAAAAGGTTAAAGGACATGTGTTTGTGATAAACGGTCTCCTGTTAAACTTGTAAACTGCAGCTACCAGTTATGGAGCACTTAAACTGACATCTTTATTTCTCACAACAATCCCACGAAGGTGGCTTTTTTTACTAGATTACACGCCAGCAGATGCAGAGTTAGCATTTGAGCCTTAGCCTGCTTACCCAGAGCCCAAGCCAATGGAGGAAGACTGGAGATTTGGTAACATGAACAAATGAAGAAAACTCAAGACAGACACTTATAATTATATCCTAGTTGTAAATTTAACATGAATGAAATTCTTTTTTTTTTTTTTAGAGACAAAGTCTCACTTTGTTGCCCTCAGTAGAGTGCTGTGGCCTCATAGCTCACAGCAACCTCCAACTCCTGGGCTTAGGCAATTCTCTTGCCTCAGCCTCCCAAGTAGCTGGGACCACAGGCGCCCTCCACAACGCCCAGCTATTTTTTTTTTTGTTGCAGTTTAGCTGGGGCCCTTCAAACCCACCACCCTAGGTATATGGGGCTGGTGACCTTACTCAATAAGCCACAGGCACCACCCTGAAATTCTTTTATTTTATTGTTGGGGATTCACTGAGGGTACAAAGAAACAGGATGCATTGATTGCATTTGTTGGGGAAACTCCCTCAACATGAAATTCAAATATAAAGTGAAGAGAATAAAGTGTTGCCAAAATAAATTAATAATTCCAGTAGTTTTTTGTTGTTGTTGATTTGTAAAGGGCACCATCTGTCTGAAATCATTCTTACTCTTGGGCTAAACATTGGCTCTTTCTCACACTCATATTTTGAAGGGAATTTAAGATCTGATGCCGTATGATAACGAAAGTTAGAAAAAAGAGACAGATGTCAGTTTGCGGACTCCAGCAGGGAATGCTTTTGGGAGGCAATTCCTACCACAGCCCAGGAGGCCTGATCTTTTCTCCAGTCTTACAAAGTTCTCCAAATCCAGGGTTTTCACATGATGCTGATTCTGCAGTGCTGTTTTCTCACTAATACCTTTTTTTTTATTTTATAACACTCTCCCTTCTAACTAATCAGTCTTTATATTAGTATTTGTATTCATCACTTTTGGAGCACTTACTATATGACCAGTACCTTTTAATTATCTCATTTAACTTTCACAATGCATTATTGTATAGACAAGGAATAAATATAATTCTCAGTCCAAAGATAAGTATGGTTAATTCCACTAATTGCATGCTCTGACCTGTAGTCATCTTTATCAGATGGGCAGTTTAATTCATTTCATTAGGTTAATTGTATCCATTGGCTAGCACTATTTATGTATTGTAGTGCCTGGAGATTGTACTAGTAAACGAATGGATGAGGGGACATTTTTAGCTGTGGGAATCCCATAGTGCTTTGCACTCTAGATAGCTTTCTAAGGGCCTCCTTTGAACTTTGTTTTAAACCTCTCCAGTTGCCCACATATTATATTTCCTAGAGTGAGGCATTTCTCCAGAGAGCTCCTTTATTCATTACCTTGAAAATGCCATACTCTTTCATCTGTAGGCCTTCTGACATGCCATCCCTTTTGCCTAAAATACTCTCCCTACTCCTCTTCCAGTGTTCCCCAACTTTCCAGTCTACCTCTATCCACCCTTTTGCTCAAGCCAAAAACCTAGAAATCAAACTTGATTCTTCCCATAACCACTGTGCTCAACTGCTATAACACAACTAGAGGTGATCATATAAATCTTATATGAACCAAAACTAAAATTCTAAATCCTCTGCTAACTGAATGGACCCCTCTCAAGCCACAGAGGCCCCAGAAATACCTTCAGAGTTCCCAGTCATGTCAGGTTGAGCAAGATAAAGTACAATTAATTACATGCACGTGATATCCCTTCATAAATATTCATCACTCCTCCTAGGGCTTGTGAAATATGTATATTTGACCACTCAGAATAAAATCCTGTTCCAGTTTGTCTCTTTGAAGTATGTGTCTGGCTTCTAGCTACAGCTCTGCTTCTCTAGTGGCTGGAATGGCCAACAAGCTGCTACCCTTTAAGAGAAATAAATCTTTTTTCCCAAAGTACATTTTAAAATGCCTTAATTTATTTTTAATATGAAGGGGGAAAGTGAGAAGGGTTCAGTTTTTCTTAATTCTTTTTTCTTGGGACAGAATCTCACTTTCTTGCCCCAGTAGAGTGCCATGATGTCATAGCTCACAGCAACCTCAAACTCTTGGGCTCAAGTGATCCTCTTGCCTCAGCCTCCCAAGTAGCTGGGACTACAGGCATCCACCACAATGCCTAGCTATTTTTAGAGATGGGTGTTATGCTCTTGCTCAGGTTGGTCTCCAATTTCTGAGCTCAAGTAATTCTCCTACACTGGCCTCCCAGATTAGGGGAGATTATTAGGATTATAAGCATGAACCACTGAACCCGGACCTTTAATCCAAAGTACATTAATCTTTTTTTAATTAACATTAATGACATGTGCCAATCAGCAAGTTCTAGTTAGCAGGAAAAAATTAACAAATTTGGGGCACCGAATGGAAATAGAAATCTAATAACGGGAGGAGGGGTTTTTTTTTGGAATCAGGAGTCTCTTGACAGCAGATATGAATTTGGAAGCTTTGACCTATGACCTGTCATTTTCAAAATTAATCTAAGCTGCTGAGTGTGGTGGCTCACACCTATAATCTCACTCAGAAGTTAGGGAGGCTGAGGAGGATCACCTAACACCAGAAGCACAAGACCACCCTAGGTAACATGACAAAACCCTGTCTCTACAAAAAATAAGAAAAATTAGCTGGGCATGGTGACATACACCTGTAGTCCTAGCTACTTGAGAGGCTGAGGCAGGAAGATCACTTGAGCCCAGGAGTTTGAGGCTGCAATGAGCTATGATCCTGCCATTGCACTCCAGTCTGGGCAACAAAGACCCTGTATCATAAATAAAATAAATAGGCTGAAATGCCTGAGCGAGCTTCAGCCGCTGAATGCCAGAGCACGCTTCAGTCATCAATCATTCCATCTGCGGTGCTACCTCTGTGTCATTGATCAGGGGGGCTGGGTGGCAGCTAGATACTGAGGTAAAGATGAAACACAAACAGATGTCCAATCATAATGATGTTGCCTATGACCAGCGCTAGTGACACCACTATGAGGAACAATATCACCCCTGATATTGGTCACTCCTGACCAACACAGGAAAGTAAGGCAAGAATAGCAGCCACATTTGGGAGTCCTGGAAAACTGTGGAGATGGGCAGTTTTTCCCTCCCTGCTGGAAGGGCAGCTGTCAAGTCAGCAGAGGGTGCCGACACCCTCCCCAACCCCACCTGCCACCCGCTGTGGGTTCCTGGGCCACTCTCTCCTTGCACCAGGGATGTAGGCATTGTTTAGGACCACAACTCCTTGTGGAAGAAAGGAAATGTATGCTGCACAAGGCTGTGGCCCTGGATCTTGAGGGTGGGGCTCAAACTCATATTGTGTGCTTCTGGAGCATCTGAGGGTGTTGGGGGATCACATTCCACTCTTCACTCTGGGCGGAAAAAGGACCTTCCACACAGACTGAGCAAAGCTCATTTTTTTTTTTTTTTTTTTGAGATGGAGTCTCACTTTGTCACCCTCAGTAAATTGCTATGGTGTCACAGCTCACAGCAACCTCAAACTCGTGGGTTTAAATGATTCTCTTGCCTCATCCTCCCAGTAGCTGGGACTACAGATACCTGCCACAACTTCTGGCTATTTTTTTATTTTTTTTTATTTTTTGAGACAGAGCCTCAAGCTGTCACCCTGGATAGAGTGCTGTGGCATCACAGCTCACAGCAACCTCTAATTCCTGGGCTCAAGCGAGTCTCTTGCCTCTGCCTCCCAAGTAGCTGGGACTACAAGGCACCCACCACAGCGCCTGGCCATTTTTTGGTTGCAGCCATCATTGTTGTTTGGCGGGCCCGGGCTGGATTTGAACCCGCCAGCTCAGGTGTACGTGGCTGGCGCCTTAGCCCATTGAGCCACAGGCGCCGAGCCCAACAACTTCTGGCTATTTTTAGAGACAAAGTCTTGCTCTTGCTCAGACTCCTACAAAATCTTCAGTATGGTTTCTCCTCTAAAATGCTTCAGTACGGTTTCTCTGTGTTTTCTAGTCTCTTTTTTTAGATTAATCACACAGAAGTTTTAGCTGGGATAAAAACTGAAATACAGACAGGGACCACTCACACAATCGTTTCACCCTCTGTGAAGGGTGGGGGGCACGAATGCCCACTATTCTTGTTTCAGTCAGTCTCCAAGTACTCACATGTACACAATTTCAACCTTTTTTTTTTTTTAACCAGTTGCTTGGAGGTTTTAAAGAGACAGGAAGCTTATTCTTTGGCATAGATTTCCCACTGGTTTTGGGCATACTTTTCACACAGCCCAATAAATAAAATAATTTAAAAAATAAAATAAAATAAAAAATAATCTGTTTCAAGAAGGGTTTGACTAGCCCCTACATAATCTCAGGATATCCTCACCAAATATCCCAAAGAGCTCTGGGAGCATTTGGGATCAGCTCGAAACTGATAATAACGACATCCTTAGGGATATAATAAGGAATGAAGCACTCGCTATCAAAGTAAACGTCTCTGGGTTCCAAGATGTGTTTAATACCAACATTATGATAACGAAAAGCTTTGAAGTCAAACTTGACTTTTGACACATTGACTTGCTGTGAGATCCTACTAAGTTCTCTAACTCTTCTACACCTCAGTTCCTCTGTAAAATGGAGCTAACTCCCTTGCAGAATTGTTGTGAGAACTAAGTTTCAGGCAGATCACTTGAGCATGTGCATCCAGGTAGGTGGAGAGAAAGATAAATTAAGTGTCCCTCTACTATTAGGTGGAAAGATAAATTAGGTGTCCCTCTTCCTTACTCCTTTGAAACCAAAGACTAAGAACACCAACTACTATTATATTGGGTCAACTGAAAAATCTGCTTAAAAAGGCAAGTTACTTACCCTCAAGGATTACTTTGGTTTCTCATTTTTTTTAAATGTGGGGGCTTTTTGTCGAGACAGAGTTCTACCCTATGCCTTGAGCAGAGTGCAATGGCGTCTTAGCTCACTGCAACCTCAAACTCTGGCTGTGGGCACCCTGCTGCCTCAGCATCCAAAGCCTCTGGGTTTATAGGCACTCACCAGAACGCCCAGCTGGATTTTTCAATTTTTTTCATGAGGCGGGGTCCCACTCTTGATCAGACAAGCCTCGAACTCCTGAGCTCAAGCAATCCTCCCACCTCAGCCTATGATTGTGCTGGGATTACATGCCTGAGTCCCCGCACCCAGCTAAAAATGTGTTTTTGTTTTTGAGACAGTCTCACTTTGTCGCCCTCAGTAGAGTGCCGTGGTGTCACAGCTCAATGCAACCTCCAACTCCTAAGCTTAGGCGATTCTCTTGCCTCAGCCTCCCGAGTAGCTGGGACTACAGGCGCCCGCCAGAATGCCCAGCTATTTTTGTTGTTGTTGCAGTTTGGCCAGGGCTGGGTTCGAACCCGCCACCCTCGGTATATGGGGCCAGAGCCCTGAGCCACAGGTGCTGCCCTAAAAATGTGTTTCTTATTAAGCAAGCATGATCTCCTCATTCTGAAACCTCAAACTATTCACTCTTATTTTATGTACCAATAATATCGCAATCAAATAACCCTTTAAATCCTAAACATTCAGCATTTGTTCCAGAGGTCTGTGGAAAAGCAAGGTTTATATCAATACAAAGGAGAATAATCCACACTTGCAGTGAAGCAAATTTCAGAGAACAGAATCACAGCCAAGGTGACTCCAAGATTCCCAAATGCTTCTGGCTGAGGCCTTCAAGTTTTGTTTGAAACAGATTCTCAGATTATCAAACACACCTTTATTCAAGTGGAAGTACAAAAGCACATTCCTACATCAAATGCATACATGTGATTTTTACATATTCTGCTTTTTAAGGTTATGTAATCCTGTTTCACAGCACAGGTGGCTACTGGTCTGAGTATATATATTTGATAGGGAAAAAAACATGCATTTTTCATTGATTTTACATTTAGATCCCTACCTTGCGTTGATGACATCTTATTCTTGCTGATAGCTAAGAAGTAAGATATAGTGGCAAAACTATCCTAGAGGTTAACCACAAGAGGCTTGGAAAGTGAGCAATAAATTTTCATGTATTTGTAGAGGATCCCTAGTTAATATTATAACATCTGAACTATGAAAGCCTCAATTGTTGGACTGACAACTAGAATTTTTAATAACATTTATCTTATTCACTAAATGTTATAAAACTTCAGAAGGAAAAATACAATAAAATGCTTTGACATGACCTAAAGAATCATGAACTTTTGCTAGGTATACATGAGCCACTACAAAAGTTTTGAGACTGTGGTATGATCCATTATTTCACTTCCAAGAAACAGTTGACAGTGTCCTGATTCACCTGTGCAAATTTTAACTTGCTTAGTTTACCAATGTTGCTGGGCAGGCTTCATTTGTTTCTGTATGCGTGGATTTTACATTTCTTGATTTTTGGGCATCTCAAAACTTCATAACGATCCATGTATGACAGTCACCCTGAGCTTTGGAGCCAAGATCTGTCATCACTTCTTTCAAAAAAGCCATGTTCTTCTATATGCTGTGTAGACTCCATCAAAACACAAAAATGTGATAATTATATACAATGCTCCCATACTTCAAATACTACCCTGAATTGATTAGGGGACCCTAAGGGTAGGGGGGTCCAAACAGATAAAACAATCCTAATGGTTCAAATTTTACCAGGAAAAAACCTGCCACTCTTTTGAAAAACTGTCTCTAAAGATCCTATGTAAAGACAGCATTCTTTATTGGAAAACTGAATTTCCTAATGAAGCTCTCTGATTTTTTTCGTATATCTTATGTTTGCCCTATCAAAAGCAGACCTGAGCATTTTCTTGGCCATAAATAGAGGTATATAAAGAATTCTGAACATAGGCATGCAGAATAGGCACTAAATGAATGTAGTTAGGCCACCAGGAGTCTTGTTGGCTCCCCAATGTCCTTATTTCTCTTCTCAGGCTGTGCATGCAGACGAGGCAGCTTATCTTGTGTGTCACATGAAATGTTTAGCTGCCTGCCACAAACTCAGGGAAAACAGAAGCCTTCATACTTATAAATGGAGTGGATGTGGAAATCCAAATCCTTTAAAAAGATGCTTTGCTTTCAGAAAGATACCTAGACGAGAAACACAGGGATGGCATACCTGCTGGTGAAAAGCTTAAAACTAGGAAACCATCATTTGCAGGTGCTTAAGAGAATGGAGAAATAATAGGAATCCAAGTGTTGTGGCTGTAAAGGAATACTGTACGTTGGGTCCTTTAAGAAGAGCCAGCCTAGGAGTCTGTTTTGGAGAGAACTTGAGCGAAGAACAGCAGAAAAAGCTAAATGAGCTACCTGAAGCTGATGTTTTAACAATGATGTATTAATGACTTATTACAGAAGTTGTGAACAATAAGAACAAATTTCAAGAAAAATTAAAATGTTTATAGGACATATTAAAATAAAAATCATTGATCCTATAAAATATACATACCTACTTAGAACTTATTAAAGGAAGGAATGCCATGAGATAATGACACTGCATTCACCAAGTCACCCCCAGACTAGACTCTTTTGCAATGAAGGTTGGGATCATACATATTAACAATTTCATATACAAATAATCAACAATTTTCTCTCCAATCTTTTGATGTTGGGTAAAGCCTGAAATAGTGTCAAATTTTCCATTTGCAATATCAAATTCTCCTCCAGTATCAATATCCTGATTTTGACAAAGACCTGATGAACTCCTACAGAAAGATTTGCCACATTTACTAGACTCAAATGACTTCTCTTAGGGATAGATTCTTGGATGTTGAATGAGCATTATGACTGAATCTCCTACATACACATTTATTACATTCGTAAGCTTTCTGTATGATAAGAATTTGATACCAAACAAGGTAGTTTGACTGATGGCTTCTTCACACTCATTTCAGTAATGGAACTTTATTCCAGTATGAACTCTCCACTTGTGACTAAGGAATGAAAATACCACGAAGAATTTAACACATTCAATACATTCGTACATTTTCTCACTGGTATTGACTTGCAGGAATTAAGAGTTTAACAATAATACCTTTCCTGCATTTGTCACATGCAAGAGGATTTCTCTCTGGTGTGAATTCTCTGATGCTGAGTAAGAGTTGAGCTGTAAGTGAAGGCTTTACCACATTCAGTACCTACATGATCTCTCCCTGGTGTGAACTCTCAAATGCTGAATGAAGCCTGAACTTGACTAAATGTCTCCCCATGTTCATTACATTCATAAAGTTTCTCTTTGGTATGAATTCTTTCATGTTGAACCACGTGTGCACTCTGACTGAAGTTCTTTTCCCATGCATCACAATCAAAGACTCTTTGCCTGGTTAGGACTTCTTGTTGCAGGATAAGATCTGAGCTGTGATTGAAACTTTCCTCAAAATCATTACATTCATAAGATTTACCTTTCCTGTGCATTTTGTGATGCTGAATAAGGCATGAGGTTTGACTGAAAGCTTTTCCGCACTCATTACATTCATGTGGCTTCTCTCCTGTGTGAATTCTTTGATGCTGAGTAAGATGTGAATTCAATCTGAAGTCTTTTCCACATTCATTACATGAATAGGGCTTTTCTCTGAATTGAAGTCCTTGATGTTTAATACAGGCCAACCCACATTCATTGTACTCATAGGATTTCACCTCTTGGTGGCCCTTTTGATGATCAACTAGGGATGAAGTATGACAGAAGTCACTGCCACATACAGTACACTGACAGGGCATCTCTCTGTGAATTCTCTGATGTTGAGTAAGGTGCACACTACGACTGAAGACTCTTTCACAATTGCTACATTTATAAGATTTGGCTCTGGTGTGATTTTTCTTATGCCGAATTATGCCTGAACTTGGACTACAGGACTTACCAGACACTTCACAGGAATTATCAGATACTTCACATTTATAGGGTTTTTCTCTAGCATGTATTCTTTTATGCCGGCTAAGGCTTGAGCTCTGACTGAAAGATTTTTCACATTCTTTACATTTGTAGGGTTTCTCTCTAGTATGGATTCTCTGATGTCTAGTAAGGGCTGAGCTCTGATGGAACATTTTCCCACACGCATCACATTTATAGGCTTTCTCAGTGGTAGAAATGCTCTCCCATTTATTAAGGTGAGAGAGATCCATTAGTCTTTCCTTGTACTCACTACTCTGAAAATTCTGTGTTAGATTTATGTGTTCATGTTTACCAGGAGCTGCATTCTGCTTGAAGCTCATGTCGCATTTATCACTGTCATCAGTATTCTGTATTCTAAGAACTTTCTGATCTGTATCAATGGTAGAGTCCAGACTGAAGTTTTTTTCAGGTTCACTGCATTCATTGTTCTTCTCACTGGTGAAGGTTTCTTTACTGATTGTTATTTGCCTAAACTCTCTCTCCAGGAAGAGAAATTTCCTTAGAATTTCCTGAAGCCTTTCTAATCTGTCCTCAGATTTACACACTTCTCTAGTATCAGGAACATGGGCAATATCCTGTTTGAGTCTTCCTACTCTCACTTTGTATGAATGTACTTCTTCCGAAATTTTCTGCTTAGGAATCAACAGCTTCTCTTCTCTGGTCTCTCCATCTGATACAATATATAAATAGAAAATGCAAATGTAATCTGTATCCTGTACATAAAAAAAAAAAACTCAAGAGCAGAAAATGAAACAATGTTGTATCTATGAAGATAAGCAAAGTTTATTTACTCTGAAAAACAGGCACAAAATCTCAGCAGCAGATGTATGGGCATGAACAGCAGTGAGATAGGATCCAAATGGGTTAGCATGTGGTAGCAACAGAGGACATGATCAGCAGAGTAAGATAAGCAGTTATGGTGCACCAAATGAGATTATAGGGAAATAGTTCAAAAGAATTTTAGACAAACAACTTGAATAGGGACCTAGTACAACTTGTACATAAGAGACTAAAGAAGTGGAAAAGTTCAACCTAAACTGAAGGGAAAAGGAAGGAGCTGTCCACTTTTGAGTGCCAGAGCAGCTACAACTTGGCTCCACCACTGCACTATGCTTCTGTACTAATTCCATCTGATTGATGCTGCCTTACTCACCTGAGCAGTCATCTCTTAAGACTTCTCTATTCTTAGTTTCCAGATCAAAGATCTGTAGATCTTGTTCCACTTGGGAGATCCCATCAGGCTTGGAAATTGGAAATTCTGATCACAGAGAAGGAAATGGGATGTGGCAATTTATCCCCAGATGCTACACCAGCCACTTTTTATTGTAACTAATAGATAAAATAGAGAGACAGTAAGTTCTGAGAAGACATTAAGTAGGAGGGCCTGGAGAGTGAAGAGAGCAAAGAAGCTCTACAAGGAGCTCAGATTTGTGCTCTAGAAAGCTGTTTTAACAGTTACGTTGATGACTTGGAAGTAGAAGCCAGTCATTTAAATGTCATTCTGACAAGGGAATTTGTATACCTGTCTTCAAGAAGTTATCATTACGACTCTCCATCTGTTACTTAAAGATCTGAGCTGCCTGTGTATTAAACTTGGCCTACAATTATCAGAATGGAGATTATAAAATTATAATTTTGCTGTACTAGAAAAAGGTGTGAAACCCCAAAACCTACAGAATAGTGAGTCACTGTAACAACAGAATCAATGAAAACTGAATAAATATCCAAGGGACCAATCTCAAGAAACAATTCATTTTAGTGCAGATGAGGAAACAAAGAATAATATAAAACATAAAATATACCCTTACCCATTAGGAACTTACTGTTTATTCAACAAACATTTAAGAAGTGCCTCCTATATCAAGGGGATAAAGATCCCAAGCAAAAAGTCCATCTCTCAAGGATCTCACTCCCTGGAGACAGCAATAAACAACTAACTACAATAAGAACAGTGAGGAGAGTGCCATAAAAGTGCATTTTCACATGAAATGGTCTTTCTATGGCTTGTATAATGAACTGCTTGGATCTAACTCTCTCTTTTCTTTTTCAGATACAGAGTCTCATTTTGTCACCCTCGGTAGAGTGCCGTGGCGTCACAGCTCACCGCAACCTCCAGCTCTTGGGCTTGGGCGATTTTCTTGCCTCAGCCTCCGGAGTAGCGGGGATTACAGGCACCTGCCACAACACCCAGCTATTTTTTTGTGCAGTTTGGCCGAGGCCAGGTTTGAACTCGCCACCCTCAGTATATGATAGGGGCTGGCACCCTACTCACTGAGCCACAGGCACTGCCCGGATCTAACTTACTTTTAAAGCTAAAGCAATAGGCAGTCTGCTTCTGAGGGGACAGAACTTAATACAACTGTAATCAAAGGGAAATTTCTTTTTTGTAGAGACAGAGTCTCACTTTATCGCCCTCAGTAAAGTGCCGAGGCGTCACACAGCTCACAGCAACCTCCAACTCCTGGGCTTAGGCGATTCTCTTGCCTCAGCCTCCCGAGTAGCTGGAACAGGCGCCCGCCACAATGCCTGGCTATTTTTCTGTTTTGCAGTTTGCCGAGGCCGGGTTTGAA
>CAUYRH010153595.1:0-12519 GCA_963574655.1 Perodicticus potto | reverse complement strand
TTTTTTTTTTTTTGAGACAGAGCCTCAAGCTGTCACCCTGGGTAGAGTGCCGTGGCATTACAGCTCACAGCAACCTCCAATTCCTGGGCTCAAGCGAGTCTCCTGCCTCTGCCTCCCAAGTAGCCGGGACTACAGGCGCCCGCCACAACGCCCGGCCATTTTTTTTTTTTTTTTTTTTTTGGTTGCAGCCATCATTGTTGTTTGGCGGGCTCAGGCTGGATTCGAACCCGCCAGCTTAGGTGTACGTGGCTGGCGCCTTAGCCCGTTGAGCCACAGGCGCCGAGCCTATGCTTTTCATCTTATAGCATTTCATTAACTTAGATGCAAATATTTATTATTTTTTTTTATTTTTCTTCTTTTTGATGCAAATATTTATTAAATTCCTGCTGTGACCCAGCTACTCAGGAGGCTGAGGCAAGAGAATCACCTAAGCCTAAGAGCTGGAGGTTCTTGTGAGACTCTGTCTCTACAAAAAAACAACAACAACAAAAAATTCCTACTGTGAGTTAGGCACCTGTTAGGTATAGAATATGACCAAAAAAAAAGTCTAATTTAAGTGACTCCTAAGAGGAGGAAATTCAACTGGCAAGGCTTCAGCTATTCTCTACAGCAGTGATTTTCAACTGGGGTGCTACACTGGTGTGCCTTGAAAATTTTTTTTTTTTTTTTTTGAGACAGAGCCTCAAGCTGTCACCCTGGATAGAGTGCCGTGGCATCCAGCTCACAGCAACCTCCAATTCCAGGGCTCAAGCGAGTCTCTTGCCTCTGCCTCCCAAGTAGCTGGGACTACAGGCGTCCGCCACAATGCCCGGCCATTTTTTTTTTTTTTTTTTTTTTTTTGGTTGCAGCCGTCATTGTTGTTTGGCGGCCCGGGCTGGATTCGAACCCGCCAGCTCAGGTGTACGTGGCTGGCGCCTTAGCCCACTGAGCCACAGGCGCCAAGCCTGCCTTGAAAATTTTTAAAGATCATTAAATAATTTTCAAAAGAAGTTCAAAGCATAGTAAGTGGTATTTTACTCTTTTTTTCTGCTCAACATAATTGAAGTGTCCTGCAGAAATTTAACTATAGGTTCAAATATGGGAGATAAAAAGGTTGAAAAACACTGCTCCAAATTTTCTCCCATCCAGTTGCCTGTGGGAAGAAATTGGGCTGCCATTGGTCTGGCATGGACATCTATGTGAGCTAAGATCTGTTCCTATTTATAATTCTCCAAGAAAACTTAGGACACCCTTAGGAGAAAAGAGTGATCATAAATTATTTTGTTTAAAGTAAAATATTTCAAAGTCTAGGGGCTACCATCTGTGTTTATGAACAGATGGAGAATTATTTGACCTCAGCATAACAGGAAGTTTTTAGTCAGTTGGGAAAGATTTTCCCAAGGAGATCTGACATACACCCTAAAGATCAAGAAAAAATACGCTGATCTCTGCAGAGCCTGAAGAGCAAGATGGAAACAGACTTTGGCTTGCTCTCCATCTTCATTCCCTTTTGCTTTTCTTTCTTTTGGGGAGCGGGGGGAGGGGGAAACAGAGCCTCAAGCTGTCGCCCTGGGCAGAGTGCCATGGCCTCACAGCTCACAGCAACCACCAACTCCTGGGCTTAAGCGATTCTCTTGCCTCAGCCTCCTAGGTAGCTGGGACTACAGGCACCCGCCACAACGCCTTTTTTTTTTTTTTTTTTTTTGGCATTGTTTGGCAGGCCAGGGGCTGGATTCGAACCCACCAGCTCTGGTGTATGTGGCTGGTGCCTTAGCCGCTTAAGCTACAGGCACGGAGGCCATTCCCTTTTGCTTTTTAAAGAAAGTGTGGGGTTTTTTTTTTTGGCAGAGACAGAGTCTCACTCTATCACCCTTGGTAGAGTTCTGTGGCATCACACAGCTCACAGCAACCTCCAACTCCTGGGCTTAGGCGATTCTCTTGCCTCAGCCTCCCAAATAGCTGGGACTACAGGTGCGTGCCATAACGTCTTGCTATTTTTTTGGTTGCAGTTCGGGCTGGGGCCAGGTTTGAACCTGCCACCCTCGGTATAGGGGGCCGGCGCCCTACCCACTGAGCCACAGGTGCCGCCCGAAAGTGTGGGTTTTATCAGAGTCAAAACTGACTCTGGAAGTGTGCCTGAGTTCATTCCTGCTGCTATAACAAAATGGCTTAGAATGGGTAATTTATCAGTAATAGAAATTTATATCTCACAGTTCTGAAGGCTAAAAGTCCAAGATCAAGGCAATAAGCAATAGCAGATTCAGCGTCTGGTGAGGGCTGATCTGCCTGAAAGGTGGTGCCTTTTTGCAGTGTCCTAAATCGAAGGTCAGTCGGGTAGCTCTCTGGGGCCTTTTTTTTTTTTTTTTGTAGAGACAGAGTCTCACTTTATTGCCCTCGGTAGAGTGCTGTGGTGTCACATAGCTCACAGCAACCTCCAGCTCTTGGGCTTAGCGATTCTCTTGCCTCAGCCTCCCGAGTAGCTGGGACAACAGGCTCTCAGCACAACACCCAGCTATTTTTGTTGTTGTAGCAGTTTGGCTGAGGTCACCATCCTTGATATATGGGGCCAGCGCCCTGCCCACTGAGCCACAGGTGCCGCCCTGGGGCCTCTTTTAAAAGGGCACTAATCCCATTCCTGAGGGCTCTATCTATACAACTAATCATCTCCTAAAGGCCCCACCTCTTAGTATTATCACATTTGTAACTAAATTCCAACATAAGAATTTGGGGCCATAGCAACTGGTCTTTCAGTCTTTAAAAACTTTCCTTATTTACTGGCTATAGTTTTCTGAAAGTGTTACCATTCCAGAGGTAGTTTTCAGAATCATCACATTGCAACCAACTGGACCACAGATGGATACTGAAGGTCAAGATAAAGTAATTATTTAAGGCAGGATGGTTTGAGGGAGAGAAATTTGGTGTGTTTAATTAGAAACTGAAAGCCATTATTTGTAGTGCAAGGTTTGGGTGAGAAGTTAGAAGCAAAACCAACCCCTGGAACCTGCAAATTATGTTCTGTTTTGTGAGATGGATAGCTGTCATCTATTTAGTTTTGTTTGTTTTGAGACAAAGTCTCACTCTGTTGTCCTGGATAGAGTGCCATGACATCATAACTCACATAACCTCTAACTCCTGGGCTCAAAAGATTATCTTACTTTGCTCGGCGCCTGTGGCTCAACTGGCTACGGCACCAGCCACGTACACCTGAGCTGACAGGTTCGAATCCAGCCCCGGCCCGCCAAACAATGACGGCTGCAACCAAAAAATGGCCGGGCGTTGTGGCGGGCATCTGTCGTCCCAGGTGCTTGGGAGGCGGAGGCAAGAGACTCGCTTGAGCCCAGGAGTTGGAGGCTGCTGTGAGCTGTGATGCCATAGCACTCTATCCAGGGTGACAGCTTGAGGTTCTGTCTAAAAAAAAAGAGATTCTCTTGCTTCAGCCACGTAAGTTAGCTGGGACTACAGGCGCTCACCACAATGCCCAGCTAGTTTTTCTATTTTTAGTAGAGATGGGGTCTCACTCTTGCTCAGGCTGGTCTCAGAACTCCTGAGCTCAAGCAAGCCAACCGCCTCTGCCTCCAGAGTGCTGGGATTACAGACAGGATTAAATCACATCCCCACCCACCTATTTAGTTTTGCTGTTTCCCAAGCCTCACCTGCACCAACTCGTTTAATCTTCATGACAATCCCCTAACCACTTTAAAGTTATTATTATCATTCTCACTTTGAGGAAATAGAGGCAGAGAGAGAGAAAGTACCTTGTTTAAGGACACAGAGATAATAAAGGGCATAGTCTGGGCCAGCTGCATAACTTGAAGGGCCAGAGAAAAATGAGAATGTGGGGCCCTGGCGGGGAAGGCAGGTAGGGAGCCTGCTTCCCTTTTCACAGTGGTCGGGAGACTCCAAGGGATTGCAGCCTTTGCCTGGCTACTTTCGGTACCTGGATCGGACTAGGCGAAAGGCTTCTGCCAGCCTCCGTGGCGCTGCCAGCCTAGGGCAGGGATAGCAGCTGCCTTACCCCACCCACAGACACCGCGCGGGGTGGGGCGTGGGGCTGGGAGCTGCCCCTGACCTTAGTTCTCTTCTGGCCAGTGCCCAGGCACCCACTGGGCGGGTAGATGACCACTGCCTGCGGAGCGCAAGAGACTCCCCCTACCCACACCCTCGGCCAATGACACCCAGTTGCTGCCACTGACAAAGGTGGACAGCAGTTGTGAAGTTGGCAGGAGAAGGCCAGTGTCCCAAACAGCGCTCTGCAGCCAAAAGGAGGTGGGACTGCGCATGGGCGGAGGCGCCAAGACTCCTGCGCATGCTCCATTCTCCCATCAAGCTTTACTCAAAAAACGCAAAGTTAACTTTATTAACAAAACCCGCCAAGCACTGAACCTTAACCCCTCATAAGTACAAAGTCCTATGTGACTGTACTAGATGGTGTCCTAGAAGCCAGCCCGGGCTAGAGGTACTCTCATAAACATAGTGACTATGGTGGAGATCATGAAAATTTTAAATATACTTTTGAAAAGCGAGAAAGCAAGCATTTGCTTAGAATGTTTAAGTTTGCCCTGCCATTCTACTTTGGAAAGTGTAAACTACTGTGAAATAGAAAGTGATATTATTAGTCTTGACAAATAAAATCATTTTTCAATACCCTTTTAGGGAGTATCTTTTCTTTCTTTCTCTTTTTTTTTTTTTTTACAGACAGAGTTTTATTTTGTCACCCTCGGTAGAGTGCTGTGGCATCATCGTAGCTCACAGCAGCCTCGAACTCTTGGGCTTAAACGATTCTCTTGCCTCAGCCTCCCACGTAGCTGAGATTACAGGCACCGGCCACAACGCCCGGCAATTTTTTGGTTGTAGTTGTCATTGTTGTTTGGCAGGTCCAGGCTGGATTCGAACCTGCCAACTCTGGTGTATGTGGCTGGCGCCCTAGCTGCTGAGCTACGGGCGCTGAGCCTATCTATTCTTTTTTATAACAATTATTTTATTTTTCTTTATTTCGGATTAATACATGTAAGCGTACCTATGATTAGGTTATATTGTTTGCGGGTTTGTTTTTTTTTTTGAGACAGAGCCTCAAGCTGTCACCCTGGATAGAGTACTGTGGCATCACAGCTCACAGCAACCTCCAATTCCCTGGGCTCAAGCGAGTCTCTTGCTTCCGCCTCCCAAGTAGCTGGGACTGCAAGCGCCTGCCACAACGCCCGGCCATTTTTTGGTTGCAGCCGTCATTGTTGTTTGGCGGGCCCGGGCTGGATTCGAACCCGCCAGCTCAGGTGTACGTGGCTGCCGCCTTAGCCGGTTGAGCCACAGGCGCCGAGCCTAGTTTTTCTATTTTTAATAGAGACTGGGTCTCGCTTTGCGCAGGCTGGCCTCAAACTCCTGAGCTCAGGCAATCCACCCTCGGCTCCTAGAGCGCTGAGATTACAGCTGTGAGTCACCAGGCCGGTCTTAGAGAGCAAATTTTAAAAAAAAATAAATAAATTAGGTTACGCCTGAGGCTCAAAGGTTTATGGTACCGCCCCGTATGCCGGAGGTGGCGGGTTCTAACCCAGCCCCAGCCAAAAACTGCATCAAAAACAAAAATTAAATTTTTTTTTTTTGTAGAGACTGAGTCTCACTTTATCACCCTTGGTAGAGTGCCATGGCGTCACATAGCTCACAGCAACCTCCAACTCCTGGGCTTAGGCGATTCTCTTGCCTCAGCCTCCCAAGTAGCTGGGACTACAGGCGCCCGCCACAATGACCTGCTATTTTTTATTTTTATTTTTGCAGTTTTTGGCCAGGCCTGGGTTTGAACCCGCCACCTCCGGCATATGGGGCCGGCGCCCTACTCCTGTGAGCCACAGGCGCCGCCCCCGCCTGCCTATTTTTGTTACAGTTTGGCCGGGGCCAGGTTTGAACCCACCACCCTCGGGATAAGGGGGTGGGCGTCCTACTCACTGAGCCACAGGCACTGCCGGATAAAAGAAGTCTTTTAAAGGCCTTTGACATTCTATTTGTTAGAAAAATAAATGGGGGGCGGCACTTGTTGCTCAGTGAGTAGGGCCCCGGCCCCATATACCGAGGGTGGCGGGTTCAAACCCGGCCCCAGCCAAACTGCAACAAAAAAATAGCCCGGCGTAGTGACGGGCGCCTGTAGTCCCAGCTCCCCGGGAGGCTGAGGCAAGAGAATTACCTAAGCCCAAGAGCTGGAGGTTGCTGTGAGCAGTGACGCCACAGCACTCTTCCAAGGGTGACAAAGTGAGACTCTGTCTCTAAAAAAAAAAAGAAAGAAAAAAGAAAAATAAATGGGAAAAATGAAGTTGACAAAATTAATACTCAAGCTTATTCCTTAGTACCTGTTAACACCTGGTTTGTCTTATTTTTGTCAATCTTTAAAATAATAAACCTAGGACGTCATTGATGTAGATTTGGAACTCATACGGCGATATTAGATATATCACACTTTGGGACACTTTATTCCTAAGCAACAAGCAAAGGGAAGAAAACGATTGCTGCGAGCCATAGCCCTAGACAACTCTGTGACCTCAGGATCATTGGACGACGGCGACATCCTCGTTATCCAATCGTAGGGAAGTCCGGAGAAAACGCTCTCTGGATTGGTTAGAAGAAACATTTCTCCAGGTTTATTCAAGAGGCTTGGGCCAACACGGTGGTTCCCGCCTGTAATGCTACTGACCGTTCTGGGAGGCGGGCGGGTGGGTCTCCTGAATTCAGGAGTTTGTACCATCTTGAGCCAGAGCGAGGCTCACCACCCCCGTCTCAACTACAAATAGAAAACTAACACGGCGTTGTGGCTGGCGCCGGCCTGTAGTCCCAACTACTAGGGAGGCTGAGGCGAGAGGATCGCTTGAGCCCAAGAGTTTGAGATTGCTGTGAACAATAACCAAACGAACCCTACCCAGGGAAACTGGGTGAGACTCTGTCTTAAAAACTAAAAAGAAAAGGAAAGAAAAGAAAGACTTGGAGCAGGGCTCGCCCGGCAGAGCCTCTGGCCAATCAGAGCACGTATGAGGGGGGCGCTTTGCCGCAGGAAGGCGGCAGACCTGGGCGGGTCAAACTCGCCTGCCACAATGGGAGGGGCGGGGCCTTCAGCCGCGGGCTCCCGGCTCGCTGGGAGGTCGGGCCGGCGAGCTCGCCGGCTGGGCGGGGCCGGCGGGTCTGGGCGGGGCGAGCGGTGTCAGCGCCGAAGCCGGATGCGGGCGGCACCGCGGCTGCCGCTGCCCTGGGCATGGGCGGAGCCCCAGCCGCTAGTGCTGGTGGCCGCCGCCGCTGCTGGAGCCGGAGCCAGAGCCCGAGCCGCCTCTGCTCCCTCGCGTCGCTGCTTCCCAGGGCGGCGGTATGCTGGCGAAAGGGGTAGTTGGCGGTGGCGGCGGCACCAAGGCGCCCAAGCCGTCCTTCGTGTCGTACGTGCGCCCTGAGGTGAGGGGACGCCGAGCGGGCGGGGCGTCGGGCTGGAGCGGCCCGGGCGAGGGGCGAGGGGCGAGGGGCGAGGGGAGCCCCTTCCTCACGGCGGGAAAGGCGGCGGGACGCTTCCTGCCTGTGTGTGGGGAGCCATCAGTGAGGCTATTGGGGTCCTCTGGCGCCTCGCTCCGGGCCGTGGTGGGGACCCCCTGGAGGGCAGGCAGGTGTTGGAACGCGGGGCCCAGTTCGCCGGCTACCTGGACAGGGGGCCCGAGTCTAGAAGGCACTGGGACCCGAAATGCCCCTGGGGACACCAGGTACACTGTGGGCACCTTTGAGAGCAGAAGGGCTGGGCGTCAGTGTGTTGCCCTCGGGTTTTCTGGGTGAGCCTTGAGAGAGCTCTCCTCTCTTAACTGCCTGCTTCTAAGTGCCATTTGATGCCGCTGGCGAGATACTGTGCACCTATTCCCGCCTCCCTTCGCTGCCAGGAGAAACTGTGGGTCGGCCCTGGCCTCCGCCAGCCTCTGCCTCTCCCTTATGAATTCTCCCTTGTCGCTTCTTTTTTTTTTTTTTTTTTTGAGACAGAGCCTCAAGCTGTCACCCTGGATAGAGTGCTGTGGCATCACAGCTCACAGCAACCTCCAATTCCTGGGCTCAAGCGAGTCGCCTGCCTCCTCCTCCCAAGTAGCTGGGACTACAGGCGCCCGCCACAACGCCCGGCCATTTTTTGGCAGCCGTCATTGTTTGGCGGGCCCGGGCTGGATTCGAACCCGCCGGCTAAGGTGAACGTGGCTGGCGCCTTAGCCCGTTGAGCCACAGGCGCCGAGCCACCTTGTCGCTTCTTTTCCTTTTCATTTCACCCCTTTCCACCCTTTCTTGTTGTACTGGAATTTTGCTGTCAAGAAGTTCGTTCTTTCATTCAGAAAATACTTTTGAGCTCCATGCCCCTGGCAAGACACTGTTATAAACGCTTGTGGTGTGCATAAGTGAACAGAACAAAGATTTCCTGGAGTTTATTTGAGGGGGAAAGGAGAAAGGGTAAACCATAGATGTAATACATGAGTAAATTATATGTTATATTAGATGATAAGCATCATGAGAATGAAGAGGCAACCTTTTTCTCTTGGGAAGGTGGCATTGTGAGCCAAGATTAAAAAATATGGGGTATCTGATGGACGAATAGTCCAGGTAGAGGGAACAGCCCTCAGGTGAAGGCCTTGGTGTGGGAGTGTGGAAGGTTAGAGGAGTGGCAAGGAAGCCAGAGTGTGAGAGGCCCACTGGATGATGGGGAGGAGGTTAAAGAGATCAGAACTTGGAGACCACGCTGAGAGCTTCTTGAGCAGTAGTTCCTAATCCACTGCCTAATTAGATGTCTTATCATCTTGGATTTCTGGAGGTTTTTTCTGCCCCCTTCTGTAGAAGTACTACTAAATTCATTGTCTCAGATGTCTTCCCTAGCAGGTGGGCTCTGGATGAAAGATCTTAATCAGGGACTGCTTTTGTAAGATCTCCTGGGGCGTAAAGCCTTTGCATATGTTACTTAAAATTCAAGATGTGTTATATAGTTTTGTTTTTTGTTTTTTGAGTCAGAGTCTTGCTCTGTTGCCCCAGGCTAGAGTGCAGTAGCATCAGCCTAGCTCACAGCAACCTCAAACTCCTGGGTTCAAGCGATCCTCTTGCCTCAGGCTCCCCAGTAGCCTGTACTACAGGTGCCTGCCACAAAGCCCAGCTCATTTTTCAATTTTTTTTTTTTTTTTTTTTTTTTTTTAGAGACAGAGTCTCACTTCGTCACCCTCCATAGAGTGCTGTAGTGTCACAGCTCACAGCAACCTCCAGCTCTTGGGCTTAGGTGATTCTCTTGCCTCAGCCTCCTGAGTAGCTGGGACTACAGGTGCCTGGCTACTTTTTTTGTTGTTGCATTTTGGCTGGGGCCGGGTTTGAACCCGCCACACTTGGTATATGGGGCTGGTGCCATACTTATTGAGCCACAGGTGCCTGCCTCCCTCTATTTTTATTTATTAATTATTATTTTGAGACAGTCTTAAGCTGTCATTCTGGGTAGAGGGCTGTGGTGTCATAGCTCACAGTGACCTCCAAATTGGGGTCAAGTGATCTTCTTGCCTCAGTTTTTCTATTTTTAGTAGAGATGGGGTCTCACTTTTGCTCAGGCTGGTCTTGAACTCAAGAGCTCAAGCTATCTAGCTGCCTTGGCCTCCCAGAGTGCTAGGATTACAGGCATGAGCCACCTTGCTTGGCCCATGGTAACCCCCTCTTTTTTTTTGAGAGAGAGTCTCACTAGTCCTCTATAGAGTGCTGTGGCATCACAGCTCACAGCAACCTTAAACTCTTGGGCTTAAGCCTTTGGTTCTCAATCTTCCTAATGCTGTGAACCTTTAATATAGTCCAAAGGGGTCGTGACCCACAGGTTGAGAACCACTGGCTTAAGCAATTCTCTTGCCTCAGCCTCCTAGTAGCTGGGACTACAGGTGCCTACCACAAGGCCCTGCTATTTTTTTGTTGAAATTGTCATTGTTTGGCAGGCCCAGGCTGGATTCGAACTTGCCAGCTCCGGTGTACGTGGCTGGTGCCCTAGCCGCTGAGCTATAGGCGTGGAGCTCATTTTTCTATTTTTAGTAGAGACAGAGTCTTGCTCTTGCTCAGGCTGTTCTCGGACTCCTTTTTATTTATTTATTTATTTTTTGCAGTTTTTGGCCTGGGCTGGGTTTGAACCTGCCACCTCCGGCATATGGGGCTGGCGCCCTACTCCTTTGAACCATAGGCGCCCCCACCATGGACTCCTGAGTTTAAGGTACCACCCCACTTTCACCCAGGCCTCCCAGAGTACTAGGGTTACAGGCATGAGCCATTGTGCCTGGGTGAGAATATTCTTGAAATGGGTCTTATTTTTAGTCCTAGTTTAAAAATACAGTAGTAACTGTGTAGGTTGACCACTGAAAGTACTGTCACAAGCTGGTCAACAGTTAGGTCTCCTATACTGTCCAGTCTATGAAAATTAGGTCAACTGAAGGAGGTGATTAACGTAGGAAGGTGGTCAACTGTGGAGGTTCTGCTATACATACCACTTCCTCTGTCAGAATTATCTTAAATTTTCAGGAGGCCTTTTTTGCAATAGCACCTGTAAGCAAGGTGGACAGTTTCTCTTTGTGTTTTTTTTAAGAGTCCTGGTTGAAGTACAGCTTTTTTTTTTTTTTGAGGTTTTTGGCCGGGACTGGATGTGAACCTGCCACCTCCAGCATATGGGGCCGGTGCCCTACTCCTTTGAGCCACAGGCACCGCCCTTTTATAATTTTTTTTTTTGAGACAGAGTCTCACTTTGTCACCCTCTCACAGCAACCTCCAGCTCTTGGGCTAAAGGTGATTCTCTTGCCTCAGCCTCCCGAGTAGCTGGGACTAAGCGCCTGTCACAACGCCTGGCTATTTTTTTTGGTTGTTGATGCAGTTTGGCCAGGGCCAGGTTTGAACCCACCACCCTTGGTATATGGGGCTGGCGCCTTACTCACTGAGCCACAGACGCCGCCCCAAAGTACAGCTGATCTTTAACCACTCGTTTTCAGCGAGTTTAAAGTATAAGTGGAAAGTCTTCTGAAATGTGGCTGGAGTTCAAGAATGTTCAAATTTTTCATCCACCAAGTGCACAAGTTGTAATTAGACATGTTTTCCCTCTTTACCCACAGTGC
The DNA here is from genome assembly GCA_963574655.1 of Perodicticus potto. Classification (NCBI taxonomy): domain Eukaryota; kingdom Metazoa; phylum Chordata; class Mammalia; order Primates; family Lorisidae; genus Perodicticus; species Perodicticus potto. The sequence goes on along the minus strand of CAUYRH010153595.1, from coordinate 1,441 downwards.
CTGATATGTTTTCTTTGAGGAATAATTAGAGAAGGGCGTGGTTCAGCTCCAAAATAAGCCTGAAGTGGTCACATTTTTCAGATCCTTATAGTTGGCAGGGTTTTTTTTTGTGTGTGTGTGTGTGTGTGTGCAGTAAAATAATGCTGTGCACGCACTATGCTTCTTTGTTGTAGTTTGGCTCAACATATCATGTAACAGAGGATAAGGTTCTGATCAAAATTGTGGATTTTTTTTTTTTTTTTGAGATAGAATCTCACTGTGTCACCCTCGGTAGAGTGCAGTGGCATCACAGCTCACAGCAACCTCAAATTCTTGGGTTTAGCAATTCTCTTGCCTCAGCCTCCCAAGTAGCTAGGACTCTAGGCACCCACCACAACACCTGGCTATTTTTTTGTTGTAATTGTCATTGTTGTTGAGCAGGCTCAGGCCGGGTTCCAACCCACCAGCCCCGGTGTATGTGGCCGCCGTGTAACCACTGAACTACGAGCGCCAAGCCTGTGGGTGAATTTTTTAACTGTGAGGGTAGGAAGGGGTGAAAAAGCAATTTATTTTTAACTATCTAGCTTTTGCCAGATATCACATTATGGGAAATGCATGTGAGTAGCATTGAAGTGTAGCTTTGTGCCTCGTCATGACAGCCCTGGGTCTGGTAGCCTTGAGGCTCCCCCAGTGGGAAGAGTTCCTTAGAACCCTTTTCTGAAGATTGTCCTCTGTTGTTTCTATTCTGCTTTTCCCCCTATTTCCGCTTTTCTGCCTTCATCTTTACTACCTTTAGTGTATGTCTTGCTAGCATTTATATCTTTGTATGGCTTTTACTATCTGGGAAATCACAGTTCCTCAGATACCTTTTTGTTGGTAGATTGACTGAGCACTGATAGGCTTGTTCTGCTGATTAGATGGATCTTGCAAGGTTCATTGATGGTGGCCTTTAATAGGCCAGAGAATCTATCAAGAGTCAGTACTTTGTGTTAAGAACAGAAGTGTTTGTATTTGAAGATGCTGCTTTAAAAGAGTTTTTTTTTTTTTTTTTAATGATTGGAAATGATTGGTATTGGACCGCCTAAAATGAAGGATAGTAGTTAACTGCAACTTTTTTTGTTTTTGGTGGTTTTTGGCTGGGGCTGGGTTTGAGCCTGCCACCTCCGGCATATGGGGCCAGCGCCCTACTCCTTTGAGCCACAGGTGCCACCAACTGCAACTTTTATTTGGATCTCTGCCAGAATAATATAGACTCTTTTGTCATTCTCTTAAATTATTGAAAATGACAGTTAGAAACCTGAACCAGAATTTAGTACTTTTTTTTTTTTTTTTTTTTTTTTTGAGACAGAGCCTCAAGCTGTCACCCTGGATAGAGTGCTGTGGCATCACAGCTCACAGCAACCTTCAATTCCTGGGCTCAAGCGAGTCTCTTGCCTCCGCCTCCCAAGTAGCTGGGACTACA
>CAUYRH010153591.1:0-31974 GCA_963574655.1 Perodicticus potto | reverse complement strand
CTACAACGCCCACCAGAGGCTCCAATAGCCAAAAAGGCTGGACAACTGCTGAGGAGACACCTGTGCCTTGGTGTCTCCTTCACTTTACACTTGGGACTAAATGTGGAACCCCCATTTCCTATGCCTAGGTCAGTTTCTTGTATTTCCTAGGCCTGAATTCCATGGATGGACTGTGTCCATTCATTGATACACTCATTCACCTTGCCCCTGGTGGAAGGGACTGTATTCATTCGTTTCCTGGCCAAGGAACCCATACACCTGTATATACCCTGAGGCTAGAGGCCTAGAGGAGGAGACGGGGGAAAGACCAGGAGAGGAATGGAGAGAGCTTCTCTTTCCCCACTTGAAATCTCTCCCTCTACCAGGAGCTTTGGTGTTTTCTGTATTCTTTTCTGTAAATCAATTCTGTCTTACCACAGAGGGGTGAGGGTGGGGATATAATGTAATGAAGAATAATAAAATACATGTATTTAAGGAAAAAAAAAAGTCGCTGTGAGTTAGCAAGTGTTTAGTATACCACAGCAAGTGTTATTAGGTCCTTTATGAATCCTGCAGTCCTTTAGTCCTCCCAGCAAGCCCTTAAGGGGATGTGGCTCTGTCCATTTTACAGATGCGGAGGCTGAAGTGAAGACAGATTAATGATCTTGCCCACAACCTTGCTGCCCACGAGCGCTGGAGGCATCGATGCCTCTGCTCTTCACCAATCCACTGTGCTTCCTTGCCTCCCTATGTGAGCACAACGTTTCCCTTTACAATTGTCACAGAGAGGGAGAAAATGAAAACTAGAATTATTTATTAACTCTTAGAAATAAGCCTGATAACACAAAGCACCAGATGGTGAAATCATATGCATTATAGAGATCAGATCCAGGATCAAACTTTACTAGTGATGTCGATGACACCAGGAACTGCAGGGCCCGGGCGAAGCAGGAGGTCATCTGGGACCTCATTGCCTCCCAGGGGGCTTTCATGACTGAAGCAAGATCCACTTTGGGTCACTGAGGTGTGTAACTGATGGGTGCCATGCGCACCCACTTACACAGAAGGAGAATCTCCATGTTATACTTCAGAGTTCTGTCACTGATGTGACATTTTCCGTTGTTCTGCTTTATGTCTCACAAATCGGTAGATACCAGGTTTGCTTACCATAAGCAATGCTAGGTAGACCAGATGCATCCTACTAAAAGCATTCAGAGTGGTGCTTCTGCTAGTGAATATTACTAGTTTGTTTGTCAGAGGTCTGTCAGTAGCATGTTTACAAGGAAATTTGAACCAGTCACCTGCCTTCTTTCCTTCCAAGGTTCTTCATCTACCTCACTCTCCATACAATGAAGGGAGAGAAAGGATTGCAAGCCCTCTCCATATACTCCCTGCAGTCTTTGAGGAAGAAGTGGTGGGTGCTAGTTTCCTTTCAATTACTTACTTGGAAATATGTCTGGTAAGACAGTCTCTGGTTTATTGCCACCTGCAGATTCCTTCTCCTTCAGAAAATAGACTGAAATTCGTGTCAGGTTGGTGGCGAGCAGCGGCCAGCAGCATGAGATCCCAGGGGGGACTGGCCTGCTTCTTTCCAGAAATGAATTTGATGTTGGTAAGCCAGCACTGAAGTCAGGGCCGTGGTCTACACATCCCAGTCCCACTTTGTCTGTTCCTCTTCCTCCCCTGCACCCTCACCTTTTGGTTCTGCTTCTCTGAATCCTCAACATTTACAAATGGCTGACTTACAAAGCACTTGCTTGTCACGTATTCTTCAAAAATCTTTTTGTATTAGCTCATTTAATCTTCAGAACAACCCTATGGGGGAGATGCTATTATTATACCCATTTTATAGATGAGGAAACTGAGTAGTGAGATAACTTGCTCAAGGCCACATAACCAGGCCTCTGGTTTCTCCAAGAGAAGCCAACTCTTTGTCCCTCACCTTCAGTGCAACCTTCTAGGCTACTTTAAACTGTCCTGTGTTGGGTACTACACACTTCAGAATTTACTCATAGAAATACCATCTCACCACATTGTTTTTAGTATTTTAAGGCCATTATTCATGACCCTACTGTACTCTTATTTGATCCCATAAGAGTCAAATACCAGGTGAAGGTGAAGCTTCTTATAGCTGGGATCACCTGTTTTTTTTTTTTATGTGTATACACACACACACACATATATATATATATAAAAAACAGAGTTCCTGACCTCCCAAAATATACACACACGTATATATATATGTATATATATGTAAAAAACAGAGTTCCTGACCCCTCCAAATACACACACACACATATATGTATGTATGCATATATATGTATATGTAGGTATACACACACACAAATATACATACATATTTTTTTTTGGTCAAGAACTCTGTTTCTGCTTTTCCATTTGGCTCATTGGCTAGACTATTTTCAACAGAAAAGATGATTTAAGTATGAGAACCTCTCATTCATTAGAAAAGAACATATATTATTTTTTAAAGTACATACATTATTATAGTAGAGATTGAACATTTGGTTTTAGTGTCATTGTCTCATCTAAATGTGGTGCTGTATTTCTCATTATTTCTGTGAAAGAGAACTTTTACACGCAAAAGGTTTTTTTTTCCTTTGAAACCTGTTCATTGGCTTTTAGTATGAACAGTAGATGGAAAATCAAAGTTGTACTGAAAACGATTAAGCATCAGTCACAGTGACTTTCATATTTTATCCATGTAAGAAATATGCTTTTAATTAGAATTTCCCTTTTGCTTTTTAACAAACATACAGAGTTTCAGGAATAAGAAGAAGAAATTGCCGCTGATGAGTTTTTCAGGATCCCTGGCAGAGCAATTTCTGTGTGGATTTTTGAAAACATCCTGTAGAAGGAGAACATTGTTCAGCTCTTAATGGAGTTTCTTAGGATCCTCTATATTCTGAGAAACGTGTGATTGTGCCCAGATCCGAGGACAGGGAACTCTGAAATGAAACACAGCTGTCCTGTTATTTTTTAGAAAATTGTAAGGGAGACACTATGTGCAATCAATTAGATTGTTCTTTTCTTTTTCCCTATTTCAGAAGAAAGAACAAATTTGTAAATGCAGAGTTGCTGCTGAGAATGTAAATTGGCTAGAGTATCTGTTTATGCCGTTAGATTTATGCATAAACTGTAGATGGCACAAACAAGGTCTCATTGACCTTAGCAGCTAAGCAGTGATCCAAAGCAGGCTCATTGCATTCAATTTCATGCTGCCAACCAGCGTCTTGACATTTCAGTTTTGCAGGTTAAGTTCTCTTACGGATTTAAAAAGAACTTTGACGAATACAGATTCTGTTGCCATATAAAAATTTTATCCACCATTCCAAATGAATGTACTTCCAGTGTTTAATAATGGCATTACTTAGGATGTGTTTGGATTTAATGGTAGTTAGCATTCATTCACGGGTCAGCCTGAGAAGAAAACCAATTGCCCCATGTAATCACACTACCAGTAAACGTTAACTCCGATTAGCATATAATTGAGACCATGCTGAAAAACAACCAGAACAGAAATTGATTTAAACATGTAAAATTTTTTTAATCAACTAATATTCATCGGAACAGAGCCAAGAAATAGGAAATCGAAACCGAAAAATGGGAGGGAGAATGAATTCTTAATTCGGTATCAAGGATATCTGCTTACTCAAGCAATTATTAATAACTTAACCATTGAATAACAGTGTTTGTTGAGCATGTTCTGTTTGTGATACCTATTCTGGGTACTAACAAGATAGTTAAGACCCAGTTTCTGACTTGAGAGCTAGGTTGAGTAGCTATCACTCTTAACTATACCATGAATGATGCCTGCCTGATGTTTTTGATATGTTTTTCTTAACATCAAAGTATTCCATGAATCTCCTTTCCCCAAATACCAATTTTAAAGTTTTATTAATAAATTATTTTTTGATTGAAAGCAGACTTTGGGTCATTGGTTCCTTCCTCTGGAAGTTTTGAAAATTATTAATACTATATAAAAATGTGAAAGACAATTATAAAAAATTAATAAACCACAGCTATTACTTCACCCTAACCCAAACAAAATGTTTTCCTAATGTTACTTTCTAGTTCTTGGTGACTAAGTACATATTTTCATGTCTGTAATCATAAATCACATTGCACTTTCTGGTCTGCTCTTTCCATTAAGGGGAACGCAAATATTTTTATGTTTCTAAATAGTTGTTTGGTGTTTGTATAGTGTTGATGGTGGAAAGTAACAGAAATATATTCAATTTAAATAGCAAAAAAAAAGAAAAACTTCAAGGATATTATGATAGCTTGTGGAACTTCCATGATGGCTAGAGTTGGCTACAGAGCCCAGAGCAAGGTCTGATGGAGTCACAAAACATGAAGAGAAGGACATCCCATGGTTGCCACCAAGTGGCAGACAATGCAGCTTGCACTGGACTGGCACAGGTCAGTATTAGGGTGTTAGAGGTGGTTTTGTGTCCCTCCAGAAAGAGGTCTTAACCTCCAGTACCTCAGAACGTGGCCTCATTTGGAAATACCATAGTCGCAGATGTAACTATTTCAGTTCATACCCCAGTAGGGTGGGTCTTAACCCAGTAGGACTGTTATCCTTATAAGAAGTAGAGAGAGACACACAGGGAGAGATGGCCATGTGACAACAGAGTGGAGAGATGCAGCTACCAGCCAGGAAATTCCAAGGATTACAGGTGAGCATCAGAAGCTAGAGGAGAAAGGAATTCTCTTTCCTACAAGGTTTCAGGGACAGCTTGGCCCTATCACACCTTGATGTTGGACTTCTAGCCTCTAAAACTATCAGACAACAAATTTCCATGCAGCCCTCAGAGACCAATATAACTGTCCACCACTGTGTTACCTACTCACTGCCACATACACTATCACCAGGGAGAAACCTTCCGTGGCCCTGTGTTCTGAATGAATCACCAAGTGCCCTTTAAAAATGACAAGATACTTGCTTTTCCATTCTTGTGATACTTCACTAAGAATGTGTTTCAACTCATTCCAGGGTAATACAAAGGACATAAAGTCTCCATCTCAAGTATCCAATGTACTCACTATGAAGCCAGTAGATGATCTAATACACACCCACATAAAAAACTCAATTCAATTCAAGTTGGGGGGAGGGAAGAGAAAGGGGGATGGGTGTGCCCTCAGTGGGCACAATGTAAAGGGTATATAGCACAACTCTTGAGTGCAGAACACAAGTACAAGAGGAACACTGCCTCACAAATGCAAACATTGTAACCTAGTTGTTTGTGTCCTCACATTAACCTCAAATTTAAAAAATAAACAATTATCAGAGCGGGCAGTGCCCGTAGCTCAATGGGTAGGGCGCTGGCCACAAACACTGAGGCTGGTGGTTTCGAACTCTGCCTGGGTCAGGAAAACAACAAAATAGCTGGGCATTGTGGCGGGTGCCTATAATCCCAGCTACTTGGGAGGCTGAGGCAAGAGAATCACTTAAGCCCAAGAGTTTGAGGTTGCTGTGAACTGTGACACCACAGCACTCTGCCCCGAGTGACAGCTTGAGACTCTGTCTCAAAAAAAAAAAAAAAAAAAAAAAAGGCCCAAACATCTGAGTGGCGAATCGTAGGGCACATGACCATGCTCTTCCTACGGATAAACCTGGGAGAATGGGATCTGGCATTTTCTTTTTCTATAAACATGGGTCCAGTGGATTTTTTAAATCAAATGGTAGAAATAAGAAAGCTTACAGAAAACTAGAATACAGTGTAATAAACTTACTAAAAGTGGTACAGGTTTTTTAGGATTTGGAAAAAGAGGTCACTTCAGAGTATGAGTTCAGAAGACTCCATAAAAGGGATGGATTTCACTTCAGCCATTCAGGGTATGTGTGATTCCAGGAAACAGATGAAGTGGAGGTATTCCATGCAGGAGGGATGCCGTGAGCACTTAAGAAAGCATTAGTCACATTCAAAGAATGAGAAATAATCATTATTCGTATTCCAGCTAAAAGATAGTGAATCCTTCTGTTGCGTCAGGCACTGTGCTAACCCTGCACTGCACTTGCTAAGAGCAATCCACAAGAGAAATACCATTATTGTTTCCATTTTATTGATGAAAAAACCATAGCTCAGAGAGGGTCTGTATTTTTCCCAAGGCTTCAAGTAGTAGAGTGGATAGCTTAAATCCTTGTTTAAGCTCTTAAGTGGATGTGAGGAAATTGTCTAAATAAAAACAGCAGAACCAAATTGGTTATGGTTTAAAATGTAAGCTGGATACTGATGAAAGAAGCTATAAGAGGTGTATTGATGAAATACTATGGTGGATGCTTAAATGTCAGGTGAAAAAGTTTGAATGTCATTTATCAGGGATTAGAGTGTTACAGTGTTCTGAGCAGCAAATTGATAGGTCCAAAGTGTGCTTTGGAAGAAAAATCTAATGGTATTGTATAGGATTATGGGAAGGAGGTACTGAAATCTACTTAATTACCACTTGTAAGGTAACGAGCTTGAAAGATTGTCAAGAGATTGAAATAGAGAAGTTGTTATGAAATTGAAAGGTATTTCCAGGCTAAGTAAACAGAATTCACTGACTCATATAAGGAGAAGGAAATAAAAGAGTGAAGTTAAAGGTGTATCCATGTTTCAGATCTGGGTGATTAGAGGATTCTGATACCTTGAAAAACACAAGTAGATGAGGTCAGTGGAATGGATTTAAGGTGGAAGATGATAAATTTGACTTTTTTCTTTTTTTTTTAATATCAGAATATTAGAGAGTACACGATTTGTTTACATACTTTGTTTTTGTACGGATTAAGTCTAAGTTATACATGTAAGTAGTCTGCCCTTCACACAGATAGTGTGCACTGTACCCAAGGGGTGTGAATTATGATTTTCATGGAGGTTTACTTCCATAGGGGCACTTACACGTGGATCATTTAGTTCCTGTTTGGTGTTGAGTACAGGCGTTTGTTTCTTCATTATTGTGATGTTTTACAAGAATGGTTTCCAGTGCCCTCCAGGTTGTCCTAGTCATGTTAATTTTGATATGGAAATCCAATAGCTCAAGAACTCAGAACTAGAACTGGAGAGGAAGACCAAGCCGATGCTCTAGATTTGAGGTTCTTCTGAGGAGAGTAGTAGAAGTCATTGGCCATAAGCTTTGGCCAAGGGCTGATGAAGACGAGATAGACCCTGGAAGCTCATTTAGGGGGAGGAAGGGACACAAAGAGCTAACGGTGTTGTGTTACAGTGGGATGCAAATATGCTTGGGCATATTGACTGGACTTGGGCACCAGAAGTATCTCAGCTCTATCCATGACAAATTCACTTCCATTCTTAGTCTCCAAGTGTAGAAAACTCTACAAAGGAGCAAAGCGAGGTGGAGAACTTCACTTTGGTTCTCACCTCAGGCTCAGCTGTGTGGAGAAGCCCACCTGCTTAACCCAGGTAAGCTGCTAGCCCAGAACCAAAGCAGAACGGAAAGTGCTTTTCTGGGCCTCCTTCTAGGAGTTAAATCCAGGCCTTCTTGGAACAAAAGGGCCACACTAACAGTGATGACCCACCCGCTGACATAGTGGATAAAAAGGTGTCCACAGCAGCCTTCCCTCCCCTTGTTTGGTGAATGGGAAAACCTGAACGTGGAACAGCTGTGATCATTCACTGCCTTGGATTTTTCAGGGAGACAGGTGGGTAACAAAGAGCCTTGTTAGAAAAGAGAAGCTTAGGGTGAGGTGGCTAAGGTGTTACTTTCTGTGTGAAGACAGAGGAAGGTGCAAATGGTAGAAAGGTGATTTCATTTAAGATTTAGTTGGTTACTGGTAGCCTTCCAAAGGGTGGATTTAGTAGAGTAGTAGATTTAAACCAAACTAGAAAATCAGGGAAGAGGATTCGTATGGTTTATACTTGGGATAATTTGAGTTAAAAGAAATCAGAGAAATGGGCCAACAACTCAGGGGCATAGCCAGGCTGAAAAGGTTGTAGTTGTTGCTATTTATTGATGAAGACAGTGGTTCTCAACCTGTGGGTCGCGATCCCTTTGGGGATAGAATGACCCTTTCACAGGGGTCGCCTAAGACCATCCTGCATATCAGAAATTTACATTACGATTCATAACAGTAGCAAAATTGCAGTTATGAAGTAGTAACAAAAATAATTTTGTGGTTGGGGGTCACTACAACATGAGGAACTGTATTAAAGGGTTGTGGCATTTGGAAGGTTGAGAACCACTGGATTAAAAGGTAGGGGGACTGGCAGAAAGAAGGAAATAGTCAAGAAGGTAAGATTTACCTGTGCAAAAGAGGAAATACATACTCAACAAAGTAAGATCCTGGAGGGCATGAGACAAGGTGGAGTTAGAAAAGGATCTATCATTGAGTCTTTTCCAAAAAGGAAAATGCTTGAAAAGTTTTAAAGATAAGTAAAATCCATAAAGACTAGCAAGCCAGATCAGTTCTGCTTTTGTAGATTTAAGGAAAAAAGACAAGGTGTAGGCAAATTCAGGTGAAAGTAGAGAATAGAAAATGTGGAAGAGAGGCCTGAGCAGATGAAAGTCATCGTGTCGGGAGAAACGGTAACATGTTGTAGATAGCTATTTGTTAGCAGCTGGGTTTTTCGAATGGCCTCTGAGAATGAGGAGTCGGAAGGAAAACAGTGGGATGAAGGAAATGGATTGAGAATGTAGGGTGCAGTCGAGGAATATCAGCTATGAGGGGAGAAAGTCACTGGAAGGAATTCTTGGGAAGAAGTTATGAAGATGATATTTTTTCTTCTACAACATCTTTAAATAGGGGAAATGAAGTCTTCAGTGAATGTTGGAGAGTCTCAGCTGGGAAGCCAGAGAGAAAATGATAGCTGTCAACACTGGAGATGAGTTGAAGCACCAGGAGAGAGAAATATCTGCAGAAAATATAAAAGGGGGAAGAATGAGGCACTTTACCAAGGCATAGAAGAGAAAAAAAAAAAAGGATTTGGAAATTAGAGTCAGAAAGAACAGATTGCTATTATGGACTGAATGTTTGTGTCCCCCGCCCCAAATTCATATATTGAAATAAATCCTGGCCTCTAATGTGGTGGTGTTAGGAGGCAGGGCCTTTAGGAGGTGATTGGATCAGGATGGTGGGGCCCATGAATGGGATTAGTGCCCCTGTATTAATGAAAAGGACTCCAGAGGGCTTTCTAGCTCTCTCCGCACCATCAAAGGATACAATGTGAAACTGCCAGCCTGTAATCCTCACCAGAACTCCACCATGCCAGCACCCTGGCCTCAGATTGTCAGCCTCCAGAACTGTAAGAAATAAATTTTGATATTTTTTAAGCCACCCAACCTGTGATATTTTATTAGAATAGTTCAAACTAAGACAATTGCCATGGTCCTTCTAAAGATAATCTTCCTCCCGCAAAATAAAGCTTATAAAGATTGACTGACTTCAACTAATGTTCATTGCAAGTAGTTAATAATGAGTTCTGGAGTTAGAATGCCAGGGCCTGAACCCCAAGTCCACAGTGCACTATCTAAGTGACTTGGACAAATTACTGTATCTTTCTAAGCCTCAGTTTCCTCACTTGCACAAAGGGGATAATAGTATAATACCTACTTTATAAATGGCGAAGATAAATTATAATAGTGGCTCCAAAAGGGCAGCTGTGCACATCTGATAAGTATTACTACACTGCTGTTGATGGTGATGGCAATGTAAAATACAGTGGGAACTCAGAGATGACTAAGATGGAGTGCGTGTCCTGGAGGCGGTCAAAGGCTATTGGGAGAGATAGTAATGCCTTCGAGTGACTCAGTCACCAGGTATAATAAGGGTAATTGATTCATTGGACAAATGAATTTCATTTGTGCATCGTGGGCAGTTCCTTGCTGCTGACCTGCCTTTGCCTGCAAAGCCCGAACTGCCTAAAACAAACAGGACAGCCTCACGCCACACTGGTATCCCTACCGTGTTCCAGGAACTGGGGCACAATGGAGAGTGAAACATGCCAACATTTCTTGCCCTCCTGGAGCTCGTATTCTAGTAAAGGAACAGAGGAAATAAGAGTACATAAGCCCCTGCTGCCAAGAGGTGAGCTGTGTCCTGAGAGGAGAGCAGAGACGTGAGTAGGAATAGAGAGCAAGGTGGGGAGAGGCAGCACAGTGCAGGGTGTCCCAAAGTCATCCCGAAAGTCCCCATACTTAGGGAAAAATGGGACGTTGTAGCCAAATGTACATTTATTTATAAAATATTTGTGGTAAAATTTAACGAAATATTTATAAAATATTCTCCCTATGTTGGCCACCTCTTCGTAAAATTTCGTCATGAATGTTTTGTAAATAAAAGTACATTTAGCTACAGTTTCCCATTTTTCCTTACATATGCTCCCTTAGGGCCGACTTTCGGGATGTCCTGTAGAGTGGTTCATGGAAGCCTCCCTGAGCAAGATGCTTGAGGGTTGTGAAGTCACCCGATGGGCTGCTGTGGGAACATGGAGGTGGGCTGTCCAATTTGGCCTGGCCCTGGAGAGAAGGCAGCTGGTTCGGGAAAGGCTTCCTAGAGGAGGTGATGTCTGAGGAAGAAAGAGCCAGCGGCAGTCTGAAAGAGCAGCAGGGAACTGGCATGTGGGGAGAATGGCTGGAGTGGGATTTTGGCTTTTTGTTTTCAGAAGGCAGTTAAGATATACCCTAATGTGCCCTTTAAAAACAAAAAATCCGGTTTAAAAGATAAATCACTAAACTGGTGCTTTAGACAAGAGATTATCCTAGCTATCCCTTACAAAAAAGGGACTATGGTTTGCTGTAGTCTTTTCATGTTAATGTTTCTTAAAACCATAACTACTTTACCAAGTGTGTGATGTACTGGTATTATTACAGAGAAATTGGTTTTCTGATTGAGTTGTCTCTTGACAGGCACTTGCTGTGTGAGAGGCAGCGGAGCCCCACTTGGCTCGGTGGCACTTCTGCGGGGGAATCAGAGGGCTGACTGTTGTCACTCACAGAAGTACTGCTGTACGAGGCGCAGGCAGGAGAAAGGCCTTGTACTAGGACTCAGAGGGGCTCTTACAGGAGCCACAGCAGAACTAGACAGCCTTTCCATTCAATTCAGAATGCCCCCAGCCTTCTGTGACAGGGAAAGTTATGTAAGAGCACAGAAATACAGGCAATGTAAGTGTGGACAATCTGAATAAATTCACAAGTCCGCATATTGTGTAAAAGGTCAAACCATCAGGCATGTCTGGAGACATTTGTGGCTGTCGCGTCTGGTTGAGGGAAAGGCTTCCCGGGTGGGTAGAGGTCGGGGATGCTGCCCACAGGACAGCCCCACACCACAGAGAATTACCTGGCCCAAAATGTCAGTCGTGCTGGGGTTCAGAAACCTTGTGAGTGTGTGTGGGACCAGGCGACAAAGACAGGAAGGCGAGGGACAGTGAAAGGTGTGATGACCTCTAGATGGTGGGGCCCAGAGAAAGGAAAGAAGTGCTGGAGTTGGGGAGTGGAGAAGAGAAGAAGGCAGATGTGGGGTAGAGAGAGGGGATGCCCGGAATTGGAGTTTTGCAGGGGGTGGGGATGTTCCAGTTATTGATATTAGCAAAAGGATGTTTATGTGTTGTGCGCACACGCCCTGAACTTGAGGGTTTATTCCAACATGTAGTAGCTTTTGTGACTTTTGTCAACCTTCCTGAGCCTGTCTTCTTATCTGCAAAGCTTGAAAGTTTTCTTAGATGTTTTCTGTTGTAAATATTGAATGAGATAGTGGGTGTATGCTCTTCATACAGGGCTGCCTGGGACACGGCGGGTGCTCCGTAAATGATAGATGTTCAATAGATGTTAGACGTTACCACTATTATGATGCTGACTAACAGACAATTGTGGTAATTTTCTCTATTTTCATATAAGGGGAAAAGGAGAGACAAGAAATAAGAGAAAAAGGAAAAGAGTTTAGCTAAAATACTTTGCTTGAAGATTCAGTTATCTTCTTAGCTCTAATATCACATCTTTAGGTAACTATAACTATAAAGCTAATTTCTATTGTTAGCGATGAAAATCATATTTATATTTTCACAGCTGGGAATGTCACAAGGATTCTCCTAACTTTAGGAGGAGATGATTTGGTGAAATTATTTCCTAGAAGGTCTTTCTGAAGCTGTTTTATACCCCATATAGAGGGCTAAATGAGATTTGTCTCTCATCTTGCATTTTTAATTTTTTAGTCACAAAATAGGTAAGTTCTTATCATTTCCCAACTCTCCCTTATATTTAGCTGAATAAGCTTAAAATAAGCTATAAATGGAATAATTTCAGGTAAACGTCCATTTGAACTGTTGTTCTATCAACACTATTATTTCTGTTCACAATGGCAAAATTGTAGCTTAACACCCAAAAAGTAGTATAAAATGTTACCATTTCCCCCTAGAAGAAATGGCATTAGTTTATCTTCTAGTTTGCTGGCATGGAATTTTCTACACTGTCCATTTAGACATTTTATTCTAGTGTATGGTATGATTATAATTGTAACTTTTCTTGCCTGTGAAGGATTGATATTTCTTTAGGTTGACTTAATGATGAAATTTTGATTCTAATGTTCTACGCTATGTTCTAAGACATAGTGAAGATATTAGAAAAATGAAGTCACTATTTATGAAAGGGACCAAATTGGGAACAGATGGGAAAACTTAAAAATAGGCATGTGCCAGGGGTCACTTTCTCCTGACAGTTTTCTACATTGTATTTACTTTCTGTGAAGAAGTCTTTTCCCCTAAGATGGAGTTATTCTTTGGAAAGACCTCCTGATTTCATTACATTGGTGGGTTAAGAAGATACTTTTTGATGTGTGTCTTAGCATTCTATTTCCATGCTGTTTTGTAATTGTTAGCTCTGGTCTTTCTCTTTTATTAGGTGCTATTCTTTGAAAGAGAAGGAACTGTGTTTTTATTCATACTCTCAAGAGCCATTCCCCCACCCACTATAATGTGTGGCACAAAATAAACATTCAAAAATGTATAAAATTGAATTAATAAATAACTAATAAACATTTATTGAATTCTCCTATTATTCTCTGGGTATTGTACTAATTTATAATGGAGGTGATCCACCTTTTTTCTTTTGTACTGCACATTGGAGGAATAAAAAAATCAGAGTTGTGTTGGGACACACATTAAATACACAAACACTAACAACCGCTGATGAGCAAAAGACAAGTTTTGTACATGCTTTTCATGATATTCGACACCATAGATAAGCAAAAAGTCCTCAAATAATCTACATGTGACCCATGGGCCGCAGGTTGGACACCCCTGTCAGAAACTGGGAAATCTGAGACGTAGACTGTAAACAGGTGAGATATTATCCTATCTAGCAAAAGAGATAGTCAAATCCAGGAGAGACTGGTGCATTGCCAAAACGCAAATGTTTGTGGAGTAGGTATGGAAGGCAGGAAAAAATATACAGTGTCCTTGAGTAGCTTCAAGGAAGTCAGTCTAGTTCTTAAATGAAACCTATGTGACCTGGTAAAGCTGGCTTTGTAAATTAGTAAAATATCGTTATTCCTTAATCGAATTTGAACTTTATAATAATCCATCCCACACTAAACCGTCTTAGGTAGAAGAGAGAGAAAGTTAACAGTTGAAACAATCTTTTACTTCCTAGAGAAAGCAAATTATTCTTTTAAATTATTAATTATTGGCTCAGCACCTGTGGCTCAACAGGCTTAGGCACCAGCCATGTACACCTGAGCTGGCGGGTTCGAATCCAGCCCGGGCCCACCAAACAACAATGACGGCTGCAACCAAAAAAGGCCGGGCGTTGTGGCGGGCGCCTTTAGTCCCAGCTACTTGGGAGGCGGAGGCAGGAGAATTGCTTGAGCCCAGGAATTGGAAGTTGCTGTGAGCTGTGATGCCATGGCACTCTATCCAGAGTGACAGCTTGAGGCTCTGTCTCAAAAAAATAAAAATAAATTATTAATTGCTTAATAAGATGGATGGTGTTAGTGTCAGCTCAGTCCTTAAAACAAGTCTGATAGGGTTTTGCTCGAAACTATTTTGCCAACATGTAGTTTGAAGTGCTATGTGAATTTGAAAAACATAAACCACGTATCTTAAAAACATTCTACCATCAGGATTTGTACTGCCACAGCCTGGCATTCCCTGGCTGACTTGGTCTGCAGTAGGGCTTTTCTTTACTGGGAGCTGAAAGCATTGCTCTCCCTTCATTTAGGGTTGGTTACACAGACCAGCATTTAGGTTGGAATTGGGAGTTCTACAACCTATTTCCAATTCATCTAATTCTTCAACTACTTAACATTTTTATACAGGGTCATAAATAAAATAGCTTAAATAGTTCACCCCAGGCAATTGCAACTCAAAGCACCCTATGCATCAGTTTCTGCTGGTGATAAGCATCAAGAATGAGAAATATACCAGTGGTCTCAACTGTGTCTTCAAAATATGAAATCTGAGACTACATAACATATGCCAGGATAGAACTTGTCTAGTTAAAACGGATGGAAAATGCTATCCCAATGCATCACATAATACCTCAGCATAACGGTGTATCAGATAGGTAATGGTTACATTTCAACTTGCTTAATTTTAAAATGGTAATTTAGCTACTTAGAACCATGGTCACATTATGCAGCCTTCACCTAATAACCTCCTAAATGCAGCCATTTTTTGTGTGAATGTCTATCTACAATTATGTTCATATCTACATATAAAACCTGGGAGTGTGATCCTATAATGCCAAGTTTTCCTCCACTTAGGAAGAGACTGTAGAACAATTCATGTATGAAAACAAGACCCTAAAATACTCATTAATTAAATTGTGTCACCATATCCAAGAAAGCATGCTATTGTCTAAATTTTCTTGTAGTTAATATCCTTTTATTCAGGGATGATAACAATTGAATCTTCTCAGTGACTTAAGGGATAACAAAGTAGGTATTTTTTGTTCAGATTTGATAATTTAGCACATTCTCCTCCCAATGTATAACTCTGTGGTTGGCACATTATTAACAGTTACTGTGCTAGTTATATTTTCTCCTTAATATTGAATCTAGGATTTTTTTAATTGAATCAAATTTACACAGACCTTATAGTACTAAAGTGTCTACCTCAAGATTAAGTAATGGCTTCTGCCTGGCTTGTCAGGTGTGTCCTGTTTTTGTGGAACTATCAGAATTATCCACTTAGGATTTATAAAATAACTTTGAAACTTAAGAAATGATTTCATTTTGTAATTATTCTTATATGTCTCCTTTTCCCATGTCTAGAAGTGAATAACAAAATGTGTTTGCCCATCCAAAAGTCTAGGTTTAATATGACATCAATATCATTTTCTCTTGTAGGCTAATAGACTAATATTTGACATAACCCAATTGATAGGAAGTTATCTCTGGAAGCTATCCTTGAATGTACATACTAGCCTCTGGGAATTAAACGCTGGTGTCAAGGTTAGGTTCAGAATGTGATCAAAAACACATAAGCAAACCAGCAAAACCTGCATTCCAAATGCTTGTATAAAAAGGGAAAAAATTATTGTATTTGTCTAAGAATCTGAAAAACACAATAAAATCAGGAACTACCAGTGACAATTTCTGTTGTTGTTCTTATTATAAGTATTTTTCATTATATTTAGAGATTTATATTTTTGTTGACAGAATTTTTGATGTTCAAGCATTTTAAAAATCAACCCTCTTGGGCAGCGCCCATGGCTCAAAGGAGCTGGGCGCTGGCCCCATATGCTGGAGGTGGCAGGTTCAAACCCAGTCCCAGCCAAAAACCGCAAAAAAAAATCAACCCTCTCCAAATGTAACCCCAATCACAACTGCCCTATTTAAAAAACAAACAAACAAACATAGAAAATACCAGAGTAACAACCATTCAAACTCCTGGGAAAGATCCAGGGATACGCACTTAGGGACCTACCTATCTATATCATTCCTAATTATTCCATACAAAATAGTTAGGATCTTAGCATCACTGCTCAGGCCTGTGCAACTCAGAGAAGTAACTCTGATTCTCTTTTTCCTTTTCTGTGAAGATAGGGTACCTGCCTTAATAGGGTTGTTTTGAAGCTTCAATGAAATTATGTGTTTTCCAGTGGTCCTCAACTCTCCTAATGCCGTGACCCTTTAGTACAGTTCCTCATGTTGTGGTGACCCCCAACCATAAAATTATTTTTGTTGCTACTTCATAACTGTTATGAATCGTAATGTAAATATCTGATATGCATGATGTATTTTCATTCTTATAAAGGGGTCGCGACCTATAGGTTGAGAACCTCTGATATATGTAAACAAATATAAGAGGTGACTAGGGCAAATGAACACCGAATGATGCAGGCAGACCAGTTTCTTATTCGACCTGAGATACAGAAGGACAAAAGCAGAAGTGGCTCACTGACTCCTCAAACTGCTCTGGACCTTGCTCCTGGTAGGGCTTTAACAACAACTGAACGTGAAGGCCAGTCATTTAGAAAACAGGAAGGAACCAAAGAGACAGTAGAAACAAGATAAAAAAAAAAAAGCTTAAGACATTGTTTTAACAATCTTATGTATGGAAAACACAAGTCAAACACAATTCAGTCTTTGTCCTGTCTACTTTCTAGTTAGAGTAATTGATCTTTTATTTAGGAGATATCTGTTCTCAGTGGAAGATAATGAAGACAGAAGTGGAAAAACAATGGACCAGGATAAAGACTTAGCCCCCTGCTCTAGAGCCTGCCATAGTATCCTGTGGAAACTTAGATTGGAGTTCTAACTAAAGGTCATGTGTACGTGGGGGCGTTTTGAGCTAAGTGTTCTCTATCTTTGAATTAGCTGCTAGGGGGTCCAGCATGCTCCACTCCGTTCTGTCTTGGCAAGTGTGGAAGGTATGGCATTCTGTATAGTGAATGACTTGATTTTCCTGCTTTTAATCTTTATTTGTTCATCTACTTTGTATGTATTGCAAGACTACCTCAAATCTATTGTGTAATGACAAATAAACAAAAAATGTTCAATTCTTTCTTATGTTGATAAACCTTCCAGTGCCTTCAGATTTCATGTCTCTATTGTTTCCTCTGTTTTCCTTTAGAGATAATTTTTAGAAGAGTTTTCTATATTTCTGTGTTCCTTTGTCTCTCCCTCATTCCTAAAGTCACTGCTGCCTGCTTTAGCTTAAACTAACGCCCTTCACTGGACTCTTGGCTTTCTTAGGGCTTCCGTGCCATAGTTGTGCCATTCTTATTTTATTCATTTTTATCAAATTCTTAATTTTGCATTGCCCATGTCTTTCCCCACTGAGATTCCCTCATCCTTTAAGTCTCCATGCCCCCATATCATGTTGATTGCTTCTGGTATTTAAACCTGAATTCCTTTGAGCCATCCCTTTCTATTTCATCTCTTTGGTCCTTGATTTTTTTTGATGACAGTATACTTTTCTCACTTACTTGATCATATGTATTTCCAGTATATCTTGCAGGATTCTCCAGAATTTGCTTTTAATCTATTTAAAACACTTTCTCTAAAAATGTTTCTGCAGGGAGAATGGGGACTGAAGATCCCATTCTGGGCAAGGGAAAACACCCCAGAAAAAGGGAAAAACAGAGAAATAAGCTAAGCAAAGCAGAATAAAAACAGTTTAGCTAGCTTACTTTTAAACCAGCAGCTAACACACTTATCTGAGTAGTTCCTGTTTTTCCTAGAAGCTTGGCTTGTAAGGGATACAGCTTGCAGACACCCTTGCTAGGTCTCTAAACACTCTGAAGAATAATGGCTGTAAAGCAGCAGTTCTCAATCTACGGGTCGCGACCCACGGGAACTGTATTAAAGGACTGCAGCATTAGAAAGGTTGAGAACCACTGCTGTAGAGGGAGCTGCAAGACCTGTAAAGGAATATTAGCCAGGCTAATGTTCTCCTACTACAGTCACTGGCTGCCCATTGCACCAGGCTACACTTGACCCTGCCAGTTGTTACCTTTGGCCTCCCTGGGAGTGTCTCAGTTTTTATGTTACTATGAATAGTACTTTCTGCCTGTGCATCCTCTAGCTTCTGTGGTTTATCCAGGGTTGGCTCGCCATCTCGTTGAGACCTGGAAGCCTCCAGTCATGGATGGTTTTATACTGTTGATTCATGCCTCCTTCCTAAGACACACTCACCTTGACTTCCTCATCACACATTTATGGGATACTTCTTTTTCTTCTCCTTTGGAAAGTCCTCTTCTTCTGTCCATTCCTATTCTCTCCCTAGTCTCACTCTCTTGTCACTTTCTACATCCTTTGGAGATGATCCCATCTCCTTCAAAGACCTCAGCTGCCACCTGTGCATTGAAGGTATCCAGCTATGTGTGTCCAGCTCTGGACTCTGTTCCACTATCCACTCACATAGCCAACTCACCCTGGGAGGTTGCCAAACAGACACAAAGTGTGTTCTATTCCTGACAGCTCCACCTGGGTTACATCCGTCCATGAGGCCTCCACTTAACATTCAAAGCTAGAATTTTCACATCCTTCACAATCTCTCCTTCATACCCCACATCTAATTAATCACCAAATTCTGTTGATTCTACCTCCTCAACAGATCTTAGGTTCATACTCTTTTTATATTCCTTCTCCTTAGCCTTCATCCAGACCACTATCTTCACTTACCCTCCTAACTATTCCTGCATGGCCCTCTTTCTCCCTCCCTGTTTTGTTCAGTATAGTTGGAGTGAAAACCTTAATCCAACAGTTCTCTAATTTTTGGGTCTCAGGAAACCTTCACGCTCTTTTGATATTTATTGAGGGCCTCAAAAAGGCCCTTTGTTTTTGTGTGTTAAACATAGATATATATTTTATTACATATTAGAAATTATTACTGAGGAGTTTTAAATACAAATATAGCACAAGCACATATTCTAAGAGCTATCAGACCAATGATGTTTTTATGTAGTCTTTGGAAAACTTCACTCTACATGCTTAAAAGAATGAGAGTGAAACAGGTAAGCAGTGCCCTACTAGTATGATAAAAATGGTTTTGATGCCCTATCTTGAGACCTTTCCCCAATAGGGCTCTGTGAGCCCACTTTGTGAACACTGCTCTAATTAATCCTTCTTATCCTTTTGTTTCCCAGTTAAAATCACTTTAGTGCCTTGCCCTAGTCTCTCAGGATGAAGTCCTAAATCTCCAGCAGTGTGTCATATAAGGTCATATAAGACCTCATGATGTGCCCCTCTCTCCAGACACTTCCTGGAGATGTTGTGCCCCCATGATGCACCCCTGTCTCCAGACACTTCCTCCTCATGGTGTGCCTCTCCCTCCTGATACTTCCTGAGATGTCTCTGCTCTGAGCACTGCCGCCTTATATGGAACCCGTGTAGGCCTTGGCACATGCCCTTCCTGTTGTATCTCTAGGCCATTGCTCTTTCTTTCCCCTGAGCCTGGGATGCCTTTTGTTCCTACTGATGCTTCTGGACTCAGCTTTTCCTAAAACTCTCCTTGAAAACCAGTTCCCTCCTCTGGCTTCCTTGAACTTAGCCCTATTTTATAATTTATCCTCTTTTTCATAACTGTTGTTGACTTGGTCTCCCTCGCTGGGAGATCTATAAGATCCTTGAGTTTGATCACCATGGGTTCCTACCCCAGTGAAAGGCACACAGTAGATGTTCAGTAGCATTGATCCATCAAGGGATGAAAAAATGTAAGTTTAGTAGTATAAGGCATTTATAACTGATAGATTTTTTCCTTTCAATGCTTAGTAATTTGCAATTATAGTTTTCTATAATGTGTATTAATTCATCTCTCTTATTATAAAATTTTAATATAAGAACATTAGCAAGATGTTAGCTAATGATGTTAGTGAGTATATGCTATGGAGCAATGTATTCAGCAGTTACAGAGGACTAACTGCCCCCAGTTGGGTTCACCGTTGTCCTGCCAACCAGGTAATCTGTATGAAAGGGCTAGGACATAAACAGGGGAGGCAGTTGCACCATGTGTGACTACTCTCCTAACCATCTGAAACTAAAGAATATTTACCTGTGGGTGCTTCCCATACTAGCAATAGACTGATTTAGGGTGAGAGGCCCAGAGGAGACACAATATGGAAATCATGTGCAGAACATTTTGCATGTGTAAACTTTTCTGGGAAAGGATTCATGGCATACACTTTTGAGAGGGATCTAGATACAAAAAAGTACAAGAATCACTTCATGACTGGCAAATTGGTTTGTGTATGTATACTGGCTATTTTATTATCAAAGGAAAAAAGTGAACTTGGGTGCAAGGTCAATCTGTATGTTTTACAATGGCACATTTATACCTACTATGACTCTGAGAACTCTTTGTTGAACTTGTAGAGTTCTGTACCATGTGTAATGTAAGTTCTAAGGATGTTTATCTCTCTAAATTAGCAACTGTGCAAACATAACTGGAAAGTGATTATAGACAAATTCAGGCCTAAAATTTCACGTTTACCTTACTAAATTATGTGCAAGCTCACCTTATACTCAGAAATTTATTTTCTGACCAGATTAAATCGACAATTCCATCTATAAAATTTTTAAAAACCTATCAACATAAATGGAAATATTGTACATTCAGATATTTCCTAACAATATGATTTGTTTTATTAAGTATTTATTAATATATTCATTATTTATTATTTTAAGGGTTTATTAAGTAGTTTTTTTTTTTGCATCTGGGTTATATCTTTTTCATTTAAAGTTGTGACCCCTTATTTTGTGACACAACAATGTTAAAGAAAAAGAAAACATTTTAAAAAAATGAATGGAATTAAATGCTTTTCTTACATTCTTTTAAATATTTATTAAAGAATGTTTGATTGATACTTTTCTTTCTAGATTAGATTTTTTTCTTACTTTTACACACACTGGTGCTCTTTTTGGTAGGACATTTTCAAGATTTCTTTGAATATAAAAGTGTCTTCCATCAATGGCTCCTTGCTTGGCTCACTGAATATATTTTTTTCTTTTTCTTTACTTTAGAATTTCACCTCAAAAAAAAATTGTTTCTTATTTAATTCTAGACTAAACGTACATTTCCTCCTTCATTTATTTCATGTTTTGGGTAACTATAAAATAACTGATTACTTGCAGACTGGCCTCATGGCCTATGCTTCAATTTAATAAATTCAACTTCACTTTGATTTTCAAGCAGTAGAAATAAGGCAGTTTCCAAGATTCTAGAAGAGAAATGACAAAGGTAGAAATATAATACTTGATTTAAGACTGTTTTAGCTTTGCCTTTAAATGTGAAGATTGTTTTGAGAATTATAGTGGTAGTAACAATAAAAATATTAAAAATAATAGCTATTATGCATGTTCAATATAGTCTAGACCTGCACTAGCCAACAGGGCAGCCCCTAGCCATGTGTAGTTACTCATCACATGAATTGTGACTAGTGCTACATGTTGAATAGATGATATTTTAAAGATAGATGGTTAAATAAAATAGACTACTAAAATTAGTTTCCCTTGTTACCTTTATTTTATTTTGAGGAGGGTGCTAGAAGTTTTTAAAGCTATATAAGCGACTTGCATTATATTTCTATTTCACCACACTGGCCTAGGCCCTTCGCATGCACTTCAATCTCATTTAATTCTCACAACAATGCTATGAGGCATGTATCCTCATTTTTATAGAAAGAAACTGATTATCACAGAGAGTAAACAGAGTTATCCACAGTTAAGTCAGGACTCAAATCTAGTCCATTCTCTTAATCTGTAGTTCCTAGTCTTTTTTTTTTTGAGACAGAGTCTTACTCTGTTACTCTCAGTAGAGTACTGTGGCATCCTAGCTCACAGCAATCTCAAACTTCTTTGGGCTCAAGTGATCAATCCTCTTGCCTCAGCCTCTTGGGTAACTGGAATTACAGGTGCCCAACTCAATGCCTGGCTATTTTTCAAAATGGGGGTCTTGCCTTTGCTCAGGCTGGTCTTGAACTCCTGAGCTCAAACAATCCACCTGTTTCAGCCTCCCAGAGTGCTAGGAGTATAGGCATGTAGTTCCTAGTCTTTTTAAGAGCATACCTCATCAGTTGTTTTTGCCACCAGTGACAGCAATGTGATTGAATATCCTTCTTTATTTATTTTTATCTTGGCCTCTTGCTTTGTGATACAAAAATTTGAAGATATTATTCATTTTTAAAATGTATGCATTTAATGGACCAGATGGCTGAAAAATATAACTCACAAAGATATGCACATTCACATGAGGAAGGGCATCAGAGACTGCACTTCCCAAATCATGATGGTCTATTTTTTTTTTTACCCATGCATTATTTATGCAAAGGATTTTACTGAAATTCAGCTAGCAGATTACTATTTCTCCTGATATCATTAAGTTGTTCTCGCAAACTAATTAGATGATGTTGCATTTTTATATTTTTCTCAAGTGGCTCCTATTGAAATTCTTTGTTTGAAAGATTTTTAAATAGCTTTAAAATGGTGTAAGACTTTTTAGAGGTGACACAAATTTTCTTGAAGGAAAGAAGTGGAAACATCTCTATAGGTGTATCTTTAAAATACTTCCTTCTTTCCTTGCTAAAACTGACAACTTTACCTTGAAGAGACAGATGGTGATTATAGTTTTTCCAAAATATCTGTTATGTGCATACTGCTGTCAGCCACTCGTTATCACAGAGAAATTCAGCTAATTTATAACACTTGTCCTTCGTCACAAAGTGTATAACATCCTTAAGTTTGAAAACTTAAGTTCTATATTTTTCACAAGATACTAGAGATAAAACAATTTTCATAGTTGGTAGTAATCTTATTTAAAAGTATTCTGAAAATTCTATCAGGTTCAGCTTTTGAAGAATATCGGTGCAAAATTAACTACACTGATGACTTACATAGGGGAAACAACAAATAAATTGTTTCTTCCTGTTTTACTCTCAACACAGCATGAAATGCCTAGATGTCTGTGTTTCCCATATCTCGGTTCTCTGATGGACACCAGCTATGTGTCCTACAGGTCAATTCTGACACTAATTGAAATTAACACAGACCCCTCAGGTTAAGGACTCAGTTCCACATGACGGCCTCCCGCTGTAGGTGCCATTCACAAGCATTCGGCTCCCAGGTTAACCATAACTTTTATCTAACTTGGTTACAAATCAGAGGTTCCCATGGCCCCTTCTCTAGTTCTGGTTTGATCATTTGCTAGAGTGGCTCAGAGAACTACTAAGCATTACCCATTCACTATGAAGCATACTACTTAGCAGCAGCCAGATGCATAGGCAAGACACAGATTTTCCATACCTTCTCCGGAGCAGGCCGTCCCCCAGCATCTCCATGTGTTCGGCAACCTGGGAACTTTTTGAACTCCATGGTTCAGGGATTTTTATGGAGGCTTCATCACATAGACATGATTGATTATTAACTCAATTTCCAGCCCTTCTCAGAGGGTAGATGGAGCTAAAAGTCTGTGGCTTGGTCCTTTTGGTGACCAGCCCCCATCCAGGAATCCCCCAAGGAAGAGTCAACTCACCAGAACTCAAGACACTTCTGGTATCCAAGAAATTCCAAGAGATTATGAGGTCTGTGTTAGGAACTGGAGTCAAAGACTAAACACTAGAACAAAAGATGTGCCTACCACCCCTATCACCCAGAAAATTATAAGGATTTTAGGAGCTTTGTGGAGGATCCAGATGTAATATTTATTGTCATATCACGACGTCACAATGACATTCTGTTACTCCATGAACTTTTGGCTTCTTGTCTTTACTGCATCAGCTTGACTGCACAGTGAATGAATAGAACATGTGGTGATTGCTCTGTAACCTTACCTTGGAATTAACTTTTTATAAGGTTTTAATTTTAAAAGTTACTCCTCCACTGGTTACATTTGCACAAGTTTTCTGTAAAAACACCATCCTCATAAAATAATTCGTGTACTCTGAGCATTTAGAATCTCTGATATGTCTTTCCTTTAGAGGTTTAAAAGTAATAATTTTTTTTAAATTTTAGAATAGTAGGGGTACACATGTTTTTATATACTTTGCCTTTGCTGGGAGGGCTTCATTTGTTTGCCTCTGCATAGATCTTATGTTTCTTGATTTTTGTATATCTCAAAACTTTTGTAATGACCCACATATGGTTCACTCTAAGAAGAAGTAACATTTCAGTAATTTAAATTTCCAGATAGGTAATATGTGCAGTCGTTACGTGACAACGTACAAGCAACAGTTTATACTTCCCCTCTCTGGACATTCATCAGATTGAAGAGAACAATTCATTGGCTAGTGTTATGTCTTCCCAGCTTCTTCCCAAAGAATATGATTAGCATAGAAATGGTTGGTGGAGAAAAGGTGTGAGGGAAAAGGAAGAGGAGAAGGTAAGCCTTTTTAGTTGCATAAATTGTGATTGCATGCTGACCGAATGAGGATGCTTGGTATAGAACTCGGGAGAGATCATCCCCACAGAGACTTCCTAGTTGGTTTCAGATTTAAGGACTCTGGGTCTCTATTTCTAAGGAATTATGTGATTACATAGATTAGCCATTATTCCTAAGAAAGATTGGGTTATCTACTTGTACAATATTTGTGTGCACTAACATATAATTTGTGACCTAAGTCAGGTGAGTTTGTTTCCATTCTTTTTTTTCTTTTTTTTAGCTTTCTTAACAGCTGTATTGAGGTCTAACTGATATCTTTACCAAAAAAGCACATATTAAATGTATGTAATTTGATGAATTGGCGCATGCATATACTCATGAAACCATCACCCCAGTCAAAGTAATGAACAGAGCCATCTCCTCCAAAGCTTTCTTGTGTGTGTGGATGTGTGGTAAGAACACTTGCATGAGGTCTACTCTCAACACGTTTTTGAGTGCACAGTACAGTGTTGTTAACTACAGGCCCTGTGTTGTACAGCAGACATCTAGAACTTACTTCTCTCCTATTACTGAAGCTCGTATTCACTGCGCAGCTCCTCCCCATTTTCCTCTCCCCCCAGGCCCTGGCAACCCCCATTCTACCCTCTGCTGCTGTGAATTTGGCTACTTTCCATACCTCATGTGAGTGGAAGCATGTGGTATTTGTTCTTCTAGCTTGTTTCACTTATCTTGGTATCCTCTGGGTTCACCCGTGTTGTTGCGTGTGACGGGATTTCCTCCTTTTTCTAAGACTGAATAAGATTCCATTGTATGTATACGCCACATGTTCTTTACCCATTAACCCTCTGATGGACATTTTGTTGTTTCCATAGCTTAGCTATTGTGAATAACACTGCAGTGAACACAGTTGTGCTGGTGCCGCTTTGAGATTCTGATTTTTAAATCTTTTATATATTTACCCAGAAGTGGGACTGCTGGATCATATGGCAGTGCTATTTTTAATTTTTTGAGGAAGCCCCTGTACTGTTTTCCATAGTGCTTGCACCATTTATATTCCTGTTAATTGTGTATAAGCATTTCAGTTTCTCCACATTCTTACCAATACTTATTACCTTTTTATTTGCTTAAGAGTAGCCATCCTATCAACTGTGGTGTGTGATATATCACTGTGGCTTTGATTTGCATTTCTCTGATGATGAGTTATCTTGAGCATTTTTTTACATATCTATTGGCTATCATATGTCTTCTTTGGAGAAATGTGCCCATTTTGAAATCTGGTAATTTGCTTTTTTGCTATTGCGTTGTAGGAGTTCCTTATATATTTTGGATAATAATCCTTTATCTGTTTCAATTATTTTAAGAAAGTGCTCGCCTTATTAGAATTCTTCTCCACTTCAGCCTCTATATCTATTTGACATGAAGTTTTGAGACAGGAAATCTTGCTTTTTAAAAAATAAAAGGAATGATATATTATTCGCTTAATTGAACTAAATGGGAAATTTGTGGAGGCTGAGAGAAAAAAGAACACAAAATCTAAAAGAAAATATCTATAAAAGAGGAGATTGCGAAAGCTTTGCAAACATTATCTTTTCATGAGGGAATTTATATTTAGGAACCTACATTTCTGGCCTACTGCGTAGAATCTGGGTTTTTAGGTTGATGATTCTCTGAATATTTCTACAGCCAGATGGTTCTGCAGGCTGGGTGCCATCTGACCAGCCAATGTTTAGTTAGATTATTTAATTCTGTGTTTATTAAAGCTTGCTCTTTCTGGCAACATATTGTGCCTTTTTAAAGTGTCTCCTTGGCAAACTGCTGAGTTTTGAGCAGTGACTTTTTCTAAGTATATCCCTGGGGCTGCCAGAGATCACCACTTATTCTACCATCCTCTAGAACACTAAAGAATAGGCTTCCTTAGCTTTACACCTCACCATACTCCCACCATAGCTGCTCGTGATTTTTAAGCCTGATCCTTAAGTTATGTAATATGTTGAGGTATCCTCTGTAATGATGATAATCATTAGCGGCCTAGGGATTGGTGAGTGAACCCTGGGTCCCCTCACTGACTTGGGTTTTCTTGGGAGAGGACCAGCAGTTTATACCTAACTATTGGTAATCATGACAGAACCCCTTTACAGAAGACATGGTTGGGACAGCTTACGGACACAAAAATCAATGTGACTGGTAAAAACTTGGGAGATTTTATGATCTTGTGTAGCTACCGAAGGGGTTGGAAACCAGGCAAGATGCAACCCTAAGCTTGTCTCCAAAGAGAGCAGCACGGCATTATGTATTATGTGTCTCTCAACTCCACCCAGCACACCAGGATGACACTCACACGTGGGGTGGCACAGGTTGGAATCAATGAGTTGTCACAAGAGACAAGAGGAGTCCACGACCATTATTTCCAGTGCACGGATGTTTGGTTTTCAGGGTCTATGTTCTCCCATGAGCTCTGATCATTTTGTGACTTGCCATCAAACATCATTGACATCTTGGCATGACATCCCCCACCCCCTCCAGCACCATGTCTACCACGCACAGATCAGGCACATGCATCAGGAATATCTAGAATTAGAAAGACCTCCTTATCCACCAGGAGAAGAGTCAGGAGGGGTCAGAAAAAGCAGAATGGGCATATTCCTTTTAGAAACAGAGTAATAGAGGAGTATACAGAGAGATTACAGAAATTACAGAAAAATGGTGACAAATAAGTGAGTTAGCAAAATATAGCGTCTTGATAGATTCGTTACACTGAGATATAGACCAAGACAGTATTCAACCCCTAAAACCAATTGATCATCTCCATGTATTAATAGCATGGGTTGTTTATAAATTATCATACCTTTGGATGTTTTTATAGAGGGTAGGAAAACTATCATTTCACTGCTGTTAAATACTTGACAGCTGGATTCATTTAGTGAGTTTCCCATCTTGAGAGTGGTTCAGTACAAGATTGGAGGGGCAGGTACCAGCCAGGGGCCATTTGTAACCAGCAGAGCAGCTGTACCATGCCTGCAGAGGGACTTCACATTCATTAAAGGAAATCCATGCAAGATGACTCTGGCCAGGTGCACATCCCTGTAGAAAGCTGACAACGGCTTTGGGGATTTTGTGTTGTCAGGAAAATAAGATGTGTGTCAGTTAAGCAAGTGCCAGGTTGTGGTTGTTCTGAAATCCCTTGAACTTAGTGTTAGATTATTGGATACCTATCATGTACGTGTGTTAGAAGCCACTCTTCTGTATTTTTAGAGAATTCTGCATGTGGATTATATTTAATGGAATTTTAAAAGTCTCCATGGAAGGAATTGTGCATCTTCACCGTGAGGTCATAGAACACCTTCTGTGGACCCAGCGTTGTTCTTTTTTTGTGTGATTTTCATTTCTATCATCTTAACCATGATTTTTAAGTAACAGTCACACCAAGTTCGTTAAATCATAAATGTGGACTGACAGACTCTAATTATAAGACACCTTTTGTTTGGAACTTCATTTGGGGGTAGCTTGTTAATTTTTTAAGGAATATTTATTATAGATGTGGGAAACATTCTGATGTTTGTTAATTTGAATGTGCTCTATAATCACTTTGAAGTTTTGGGCTGCCTAGGCAGTTTGTTGTTTGTATGTTTATATGCTGGTGGTGGTGGTGGTTTTTGTTTTTAATGCTATGTTGGCATCTGGCCAAAATGTGTATATGTGGTGGTCTTGCGTATGTGTTCTTGGCAACACTTAGGCACATTATGTACTTTAAGAAAACACAGGTTGTTTTATGGAACTGAAAAATTAAGTTCACAAACCTCAGTACGTAGAGACATGGTATTAACATAATAGTTAAGAGAATTGGCTCGAGAATCAGAATTCTTGAGTCCATCCACAGCTTCCTTTATTACTAGCTGTGTCCTTGGGCAAGCTGCTTAATCTTTCTAATCTTTGATTCGTTGTTCAATGGCGGATACTGAGAGTATTTTATAGGGTTTTTGTGAAGATTAAATGTGTAATACGCTTAACACGGGGCCTGGCACACAGGCACATTTACTCTTTGATAAACTTTATCATTTCATTTATTAATGTTCTTGCAGACTTGAAAAAGGATGCCTACTCTAGAGTTAATTCTCTCTTGTCGGTTTACTACGTTTACTTTAAGGAACTCTAAGGCAGGGAGATACAAAATGGCTCAAGTTTTAGCAGGTAACTCTTTTTTATATAGATACTTTTTTTTTCATTTATAACCATCAAACTTGTATCCAGGCAAAGTTGAAGATATAGGACTTAGGAAGTTAATATATCTTTTATATGTCTTTTAAAAAGGAATTTTGCACAGTGTAAAACTCCACCAACTTTCAAACCCCACCTCTCTTAATATCTTAGCATCTCTCCTGCACATTAATAGCAGTAAAGCAAGGAGAGAACCAAGACCATTTTTCCTGTCCTTTGATTTAATCTGAACCTCTTGACTCTGATTCATAAAGCAGGATATTTTATCTTCTGCAGGAGCTGCTAATGAAACTCAAGTGTTCCAAGTATTGTTCTTATCATCAGGAAGGTTTATTAGTTGGTGCCTTCTCAGAGGGATGTAGGATAATTGTGCAAAGCAGGATATTTAGTTGATAAAATGCCTTGTAGGTCAGTTTCTATGAATTTTTCCACAAGAGGCCTGAGAATTATCCCATAAACGAAAAAGAAAATTTCTTTGGACATGAGAAGCAATTTTCAGTAGAAATTAACTTCAAGGAAATGAGTTCTGTTTGTATTTTTTGCCCTTTGAACTTTTGGGATGGTCTCTTTTATTATAGGAAGCAGAGGCAAGTAGAAAAAGATTAAACACAATCACCGAAGATGTGGCCACTAGGAAATCATGTCGAGCTGTCTGTGTTCTCTCTGCCTCTGTAAACCCTCTGGATAGGAAGATTCTGCTTCCGGGATATTTGGTAGATTTTGTAGTTTTATTTGGCATTCGTGCCACATGTAGGTCTTAGCACCTTTAGATTCTTAAAATTATTTTTCAGATTTTATCACCTAGAATTTTAACTATTAGTTAACAAAACAACATGCTTGCTGTGATTAACTCATACTAATAATAAATAAGTAAATTCTCAGCATTCAAAGAATCTTCAGAAACACAGGGAAATGATGTCACATTAGGGGCAATATTAAAATTTGTAATCAGTTTTGCATTTGGTCTTGACAGCAACTTTCTAATTCCAGAAAAATTTCTACCAAATTGCATTCAACTTGGATCTCAGACTGCACCAGAGTATGGGGAATTGGCTGTGTGGCTGGGCTAGACACTGGGAAGAAACCAGGCTTCTTCTCTGAAATCTCCAGTGATAACTTACGTTAGTCTGATGTAAGATAAAAGTTATAAGTGTCCCTCCCTAGTGGTCTTTGAGATTCATTTTCTAAATACTGAGTTTTAAAAGTCAGTGTGTTTTCTAATTGGTCAATCAAAATATTCATGGATACAAACTATTAAACTATGTGAGTGATTTAAATAATTACGAGTTTCTTGCCTTTAAGAAATGTGGTACAAGTCAAAAAGCCTGTCAGTTTCTTTATAAATCAGAGCCACCAACGTCTTTAAATTTTCAAATCCATTGCCATTTTCTTTGTACTGTGTTTGTTTAAGTTCTCAGTAGTGTTTAGCACCTGTCACTGCCCCTTGTCCGGAGGACCCTCCATCTAATACTACTCTTACCTTTTTCACTTTTCAGTTTTCTAAAGAAAGACATCACCAAGGTTCATGTCCTGAGCATTTAGGCATTTCCTATTCTTTCTGAAACATTTTGTTTTTTATCAAAATGCTTTTAAAATGCTACATTTATACAGCAATTCCACTACTAGGTATTTACCCAAAGTAAAAAAAGGGCATTTTATAATAAAGACATTTGCTCTTGAAAGTCTATAGCAGCACAATTTATAATTGCAAGGATGTGGAAACATACCAAATGCCCATCAATACATGAGTAGCTTAATAAAATGTGGTATTTATATACCATGGAATACTAATTAGCCATAAAAAAAATGGTACTGTAGTGTCTTTTATAACAACCGGATGGACCCGGTGACTATTCTTCTAAGTGAAGTATGGCATGAATGGAAAAACAAGTACTACATGTGTTCAATACTAAGTTGACACCAGGGACGCAAAACTCAATGGGAATCGAGTAAGTGGGAGAAGGGAGCAGGGGTTATGTTAATTTACACCTAACTGGGTCTAATAAGCGCACTTATAACCTTGACCTGGAATGTACAAGACTAACTGTGTAACCAAAACACGTGTACCCCTGTAATGTACTGAAATAAAAAAATAACAAGTTTAATATTAAAAAGTGAAACATTTTACTTTATATATTTTATGTTTGTTATTCAAATAAATGGAAACATCTATTTATGTGATTTATCATATATATGATTTTAAGTTGAACTATAAGAAATTGCTATTTTTGTAGGCTAAGAATGATCAAATATTAGTAGTTTTCTCTTTTTAATGTTTTCATTTTTCTCTGCTCCTTTGTAGAAAATCCATCTTCTTTCGTATAAATTGAGATAGGGTTTACCGCCAGAGTTCCCAATACAGTGTAGTGAAAAAAATTCTCATTTTCAACTAAGTTGTTATATTTGGACATTATCTTTCCCATCTCAAGTTATGGATATAGTTTCCATTGTCATTAATATCAATAATTCGTTGGAATCACAGATTTAACTGGTAGACTTTTTAAATCTTCACCTAAGGCGTATTGAATAGTGAAAATTATAGGCCAATCCTTTCCCTTCCTTTGCTTTTCTTCAGTGTATAGCTTCTTTATTCCTGTCCGCAGTGCCAGCGTTAGAAATAACTGTAGCCACATTTCAAGGTCTTACTCTTTAGCAGGTTCATCTCGTGCCTTGGCAGGGACAGACAGTACATTATATGATGACTCTGTAATTACCCAGTTTTGGTAAACACACATTATTTAGCCAATACAGCAGAATGGCTCCTTCAGAGCCATTACATCGCAGCTCCTCAAGTAAATAGTGATTTAGCCATTCTCATGAAAAATGTGTGTTATTTTGTTGACAGCCTGTCAATCCACAGCATTCAGCTAATTCCTTAGTCTCCTTTATGAGTATTTTGGAAACTCTTTTTGAAAATCATTACTGTACCATATGAAAACTGTACAATGTTCTATCTCAGTGTAAAAATCACTTTGTGTGATTGTTTTTATAGATGTTCTTATTATGAACAATCTCTCAGTGTTAGCAATAACAGGACACAGCACTCCTTGAACTGCTTTGGTAGAAATTGAAATGGCTTGACTATCTTTAAAGACTAGAAAGAAATGATTTTATAATGTTGAGCCTCTGGCAAACTTGATCATTTGAATTTGGGATAATTTAATGACAGATTTGGAAAACCCATTTAAGAGAGTATGCTGAAGCATCAATTGGCACATTCTGAAAATAAGTGTGCACTGGTGAACCGAGTTTCAATGCTGATAGAGTTAATTTCACAAACAAAGGTGCCTTGGGGATTAAATAGAAGATGATGTCTTATCTTTTGTTTTTTTTAATTTTTTTTAATTTTATTGTCTTTATTATTAAATCATAGCTGTGTACAATAGTACAATCAAGGAGTACAATGTGCTGGTTTCATATACAATCTTAACTATTTTCATCAAACTGATTAACATAGCCTTCCTGGCATTTTCTCAGTTATTATATGAAGACATTTGTATTCTGCATTTAG
>CAUYRH010153590.1:0-18524 GCA_963574655.1 Perodicticus potto | reverse complement strand
TTTATTTTATTTTATTTTATTTTTGAGACAGAGCCTCAAGCTGTCACCCTGGATAGAGTGCTGTGGCATCACAGCTCACAGCAACCTCCAATTCCTGGGCTCAAGCGAGTCTCCTGCCTCTGCCTCCCAAGTAGCTGGGACCATAGGTGCCCGCCACAATGCCAGCCCATTTTTTGGTTGCAGCCGTCATTGTTGTTTGGCAGGCCCGGGCTGGATTCGAACCCGCCAGCTCAGGTGTACGTGGCTGGTGCCTTAGCCCGTTGAGCCACAGGCACCGAGCCAAGTTTCTACTTTTTAATGTGGGAAGTGCTTAAACATAAAAAGAACATGGTTCAGTGAGAATCCACCAGAATATTAGGTAATTTTGAACTATGTATTTCCTTCCCTACTTACACAGAACAATCAAGAAAGAATCATTTCTCAAAAACGCAATTATAGTCAGTTTTGTCACAAGAAATAGCTTCTTCAGGATCTCTTGGTAGTGAAGCTGGTAAGGAGCAAAAACTAAAGGCAAGTCTGATCACAGAGCCAGTTAGGATGTCACGGCCAAATATACATCTGCTTCTGGGAGCAATTTCTGCAGTTCTCATCAGAACTTCTTAAAAGTTTAACAGGGACTTAGCCTGGAAAATTTGGACAAGTTCATATAGCAGAACTCCAGAAGAAATATAGAGAAACATTAAAAGAAATGCCTTAAGCTATAAAATCAGGTTCTGCTTGAGTGGTATAGATGTTCTTTTTTATTTCAGATGGAAAAGCGTAATGAGCTCATTTCTTTTCAGGTTTATTTTACATTTGCCAGGAGGAAGAAGAAAAAAAAGAATAGGCGCTGAGATACTCTGAGTATAGTCTAGTTAAAATCCATTTAGAGTTGGAAAACACGTCTTCAGCATGGAATTTAACTACCACGTCCAAGAAACACATGGCACCCCATTTTACTGCAGGAAGAACAACAGACGCCTGAGAAATGAGGGCTGATCAACAAATTAGAATATTTTGGCTGTAAAATGGGAGATTATTTTTGAATGTCTTTATAACTTCCAAAAGCATTTAGGCAATCTTACAAATTCTGAGGCTCTATCTGTATTAAGATAACGCACCTAAATGAGTTAAGGAAGTTTAGTCAATCTTGGGCAAAAAAATTCTCCGGAGTAAATTGAATGACGGAGATTTTTTGGGGAAGCTCGGTTGTAGCTTTAAAGATGTATTTTACTTATGTTTTTCCAGGTTTAAATATTTGTTTTATTTATTTTTTTCTTAGATAGGATTTCTACCACTTCCAAGAACTAATTTTATTTTAATCTCATGCTTCAAAACATATCAGAGAAGTTTTTTTACTTCTTACATCCTCCTTATTGGACAAAAATGCCTTTCCATTTATACACCTATTCCTGGTTAATGAACTCCAGTACTGTTTTATTTGAAACCTAAAGACTTGAAACTTAGAAAATTCTGTAGTTGGAAACCTGAGACATGCAATTGTTTGGGTGCTTTATTTAAATCCCCCTATGTCAGCTCTTCCTGGGAGCACACCCTACATGTCCCTGATTCAAGCTTTCCAAATAGAATAGAATTTTCTATTCTGAAGCAAATCATTTGTTTATCTTTTCTTATAGTGGGGCAAGTAGGACACAATTTGGAGTTTTAAGTGCTTTAAATTCCTCCTTATTTTATTTGTGGGAACTGAATAAAACCATTCTCAAGCAAATTCAGTTTCTGCATTATATATTCCTTGAAGAATATTTTACTATAGTTTGTCAAATGATAACAAATGACTTTCTTTCATCTCTCATTTATCTTAATCCTTAGCTGGCAATATTCTCACAAGATTTCCTAGTGTGATTGGTCCTTTAAATATGTCTTATAATTTGATAAGTGTCAGAGGTCAAGAAAAACAACAGGTAAGTAATGAGTCAAGAATGATCAATAAAGATACTATCCTAAAGAAAGGAAAATAATAAAGTAAAATAGGATATATGCTAGTCTGAGAAGTTAGCCAAATGCAACATTAGAAAGAACACTCCTTGCAAAGATTACCTTCTCTCTGACATCAATTGCAAATTGGAGGAATTCCCCAAATCCCTCCCAGGCTCAATAATTCAATACGATTACAGAACTGAAAACTTCATACTCACAGGTATGGTTTATTACATCAAATGGAAACATATTAAAACCAATGGAGAGACAGGGGAACTCTACAAACTAATAAAGGTGAGCAAAGAGGGAACTGTGGTGAAGGCCTAACCTTTACAAAGGCACAGACATACTTAATAATAATAATAACAGTAATAATAATAATAATAATCAGCCATTATCCCCTAATTTGCTTTCTTACAATTGCCACTCGGGAGTCACATAGTTGATGGTCACAAAGACCCTTAACTGTCTTCCTAGATAACATCGTTCTTAGGTTTTGAGGTGTCTTCTAGGCCCTGTGCTCCCATGGAACAACTGATCCAGACCTGTGGGCCATACAGTGGAACTGATTGGACTGGTCTTGTGATCCTCACCCAAGAACCAACTCAGCAAAGTAGACGATTTCTACACCCCAATGGCTCTGCTCGGAACCCAGCCAACTGGCAGATCTAATTGCTTAATCCTATGCCCACCAGTGTCTCTTTAAATACCCTTTCTCCCAAATTCTTGGCATGACAAATTTGAGAAATTCCTTCTGTCTCTGCACTTGGCCCTCTGTAATATTAAACTCTTTCTCCACTGCAGCTCCAGCAGTCTCAGTGAACTGTCTATTCTCTGTGCAGTGGTCAACACAACTCTGATGGGCTGTAACACCTACAGCTGCCAGTACGAGAGAAACTCAACTGAGCCCTGATGTCTCCATTATTTGCAGATTCCATCAGTAAGCATAGAAAACTGCCTAACTGACTGACCTTAGTTTCCAGTGTCTCAGGAAGTCTAGTTTATATCATGTGACTCTCCCCATCTGAAAAGAAAAATCACATCAAACAAATAGGAAATAAGTAAACTAAGGTAAGTGTAATCACCAAGCACAAAGTTTACTTAGAAAGGCAGAAGAACAAATATTTACAAATATTTTCAGAGTAGAGGATTAAATGCAAAAATATTTTGGAAATCTTTTATCATACTTTTGTGTGCTTGTGAGCATGTTGAAAAGAGCTCCAGAAATAAAAAGAAATGTGCATAGAGCAGTGGCAGAGAGAAATATCTTTTTAGTGGAAGAGGCTAAAGGTGTCTTAGAATCTGGTAGTGTGAATGCAACTGGGTCATTGATAAGAGGATCATAATTATAGAATTACAAGAATTTCAAATATTAGGAATTTCTCTTTGTGGACGTTGAACTGTCTTTTAAAACAAGCACAATTCACACACAAAAGAAGGATCATACAAGAGATTTAATAATGTCTATTAGGCATTTTTATTAAGTTGTCGGAAGCTATTGTTTCCTAGGTGATTAATGCTGACCCTGTAGTTAAAAGGTAGCTTTCACAAAATATTGTAATTTATCTTTCTGAGAGTGTTTGAGTCTAGAAAATATACCTTTTACTACTGTTCTGGTTATACAAAAATGTCTTTTAAAAGCAGCTATTTTCAGACAGCTTTAATTACATTTTAGGGTAATTTTAATTTGGTTAAGATCTATGTCATCTAATTCACAACCTTTCAAAGAAAAGTAAGGCTCAATGGAGTTACAACTAAACATAAAGTCAGAGAGAAAAGGGAAAGACCTGGGCAAGCAAGGTGGGTCCTTTTTTTCCTTGATCTATACCCATTTGTTAACTTGTAAATCCATTGAAAAAAGTTCAAGAAGAGATATTTTGCATGATTGTTACTTAGAAAATTATTTTATCAATGGAATAATTGTCCTCCTTTTTTTTTTTTTTTTAGAGACAGAGTCTCACTTTATCGCCCTCGTAGAGTATTGTGGCATCACAGCTCACAGCAACCTCCTGTTCTTGGGCTTGGGTGATTCTCCTGCCTCAGCCTCCCAAGTAGCTGGTACTACAGGCACCCGCACAACACCTGGCTGTTTTTTTGTTGCAGGTTTGGCCGGGGCTGGGTTTGAACCTGCCGCCCTCAGTATATGGGGCCGGTGCCCTACCCACTGAGCCACAGGCGTGTGGAAGATGTGATGTGAAGAAAGCAGATTTGTTTGACTTAATACAAACAATGTCCCAATGCCTTATCTTATAAGGAGGAAATTCTATTTAAAAAAAAAAAGCACAGATAGATCCATTTCTTACATACTGGGCTCTACTTGTAATTTTTTTTTTCCACCGAAAACTGAAATTAAATTCTGGTATAATCTTCTAGATTGAGGAATAGATAGTCATGAGTTACAAAAGTTACATGAAATTCTGGCTTAGGGAAAGTTGATTCCTTTTTCTGCTAAGCAAGGTGTATGTTTGGAAATAACGGTCTTGTCACTTGACCAGTTCTCTTAGGTGTTTCAATAAACATGAACTTCATCCTCCCCAGAAGAAAACTTTTTGGTCAGCAATTTTAAGATTTATTTCTAGGAAAGAAAATGCTGCTTTATAGGAAGAGTCTAAATCTCTGCCTGTTTCTAATCTCTAAGACTGGTCACATTGAGTAAGTTAAAATTGCACCTGGGGGACAGGGGATGGTACCCATAGCTCAGTGGGTAGGGCACTGGTCACATACACACAGGCTGGCGGGTTTGGGCCTGGTCCAGCTAACTAACAGTGACAACTGCAACGGAAAAATTAGCCAGGCATTGTGTCTGGGGCTTGTAGTCCTAGCTACTGGAGAGGCTGAAGCAAGATAATTGATTGGGCCCAGGAGTTTGAGGTTGCTGTGAGCTCTGACGCCACATCACTCTACCTAGGGCGACATGTTGAGACTCTGTCTCAAAAAAAAAAAAAAATGCATCTGGGTGGTATTGCATAGCCCCTAGATAAGCAGATATTACTACAATGTACATCCTGTTAATGTATAGGATGGGAAAGCTGGAAGGGATCTTTGTGATAAGAGTCCTTTCCTCATACGTTATAGAAGTAAATCCAACTTGAGAATTTAACCTGAGAGATCTCCTCACTCTTAGTTTAGTGTGTTTTAATGCTAATTTTAATTTTAATTATCCTACCATTGAGAAAGCACCACCACAGAATTTTCCCCTATGACATCCTATCACCTCTAGATTAAAAAAAAAAATGAACTGTGTAATTGAAGATATTTTAACAGTTGAAAATTATAATAATATATAAATTGTGTTTGGTTATTCTTCTTAACAGAAATGAAAATATTTTCTTTGGCTTGAAGAAGGAAAGAAGTAATAGCAGAGGGAAAATTATGCACTTCTCCTTTTTACCAAGTGAACCAAATCCTATTCAGTAGAACATGACTACAAAGGGAAGATGCAGTCAGGTCAGGGGGGTAATGCTGCGTTCTATTTACTCCACCTGGAAAAGTCATATGCTCGTGAGTCCTATATTTGGAAAGATATTTGCTAACCCTTTCTTAACCCATCTTTTCCATGTATGTTTAACTGAATGTCCCTGTTTCCACCATCTGTTAACATTTCCCATGTTCATAAAACACAGTTTGAGAAGGCTGTTTTGACATTTGTCAAATGAACCATATAATTGACATTTTTTGGTTCACTTGTTTGTATGTGTCTCTCTTCCTTGCCACAATATTCAATTACAGGAAAATAAAATAAATAGAAAATGATTTTTCACAGTAGTAAATATTGGAAGTAATATTTAATATAAAGTTATAAAATATATATTATAAGTAAACATGTATATCAGCATAAAGGCATTGTCATATATCTGTTTATATTTACCATAATTACTATCATCATTAAGTACTACTACTGATTCTAATTTATGTATTTAAGCATCTATAGGAAAGCAACGTAAAATACCATCAATAATTTATTTGTATTTTATTATTATTATTAGTGTGTGTCATTTTAAACAAGTTGCCATATTGGTATAAATAAATAGCATTATAGTTTATGGCAAAATTCTCTCTGTAATAAATCATGATTTGTTCACATGTTCATTGACTTAATGACTTTTTCTAAGAAAAGTTGAATAATATTTTCACCTGGCTCTTACAATGCTCTTATTGACCATTTTAAGATTCCTGGATATTAACAATCTTCAAGCTTTTGAATGGCATGCCAGAGAGTCTGTTATCTTATTCATCATGACCTTTTTCTATATCACAAAGTAATATGTGTACTTAAAAGCACTTATGCAGGAATATTTGTAGAACATAATAAACACGTGGTACAATTCCTCAAATTTTACCCACTATACAATTATGGAAATGTACTATTTTATACTTTTATGTTTTTCCCGAGTGATTTCTTAAAATCATATTTTCAAAATGAAATGTTATTTTATTTGAGAACAAGATGAAGACTTTTTTCTTGGACAAATATATG
Organism: Perodicticus potto; assembly: GCA_963574655.1. NCBI lineage: Eukaryota > Metazoa > Chordata > Mammalia > Primates > Lorisidae > Perodicticus > Perodicticus potto. The sequence continues at coordinate 12,130 of CAUYRH010153590.1, read as the reverse complement.
TTGACAGGAAGATCACTCAGAGTTAAATCAGAGAAGCAGAACCACTGTGAGTAATAGAATAGGGATTTATTGTAGGAATAAGACTTAGTCGATTGCGGAGAGGGCTGGAAAAGTTGAAAGGAAAAGCTGAATAGCAAAAGGCATCTCCACTCAGTCACCTAAGAGGGCAAACACATCTGCCCACAAAAAGTGATACTGTGAACCAGTCGTGATGGCTCACACCTGTAAAACTAGTGCTCTAGGAGGCCAAGGGGGTGAATTGCCTGAGCTCAGGAGTTGGAGGCCAGCCTGAGCAAGAGCGAGACCCTGTCTCTAATAAAAATAGGAAAACTTTCTACTAAAAATAGGAAAATGGCCAACACCTCTGATCTTAGCTACTTAGGAGTCAGAGGCAAGAGAAGCCCAAGAGTTTGAGGTTAGTGTGAGCTATGATGCCAGCGCACTCTACCAGGACAACTGAGTAAGCTTCAGTGCACAAAAAGAAACAAACAAACAACAAAAGTGAAGGCAATCATCAGTCTTCTGAGAATGAGTCTTTGGCTACTGTCAACCAGGAAGGTGAAAGAACTGAGCAGAAGTGGAGCCTCCGAGAGTGAGTATGGTCTGTAGTTCACTGACATTTCCGCTTCTGTGACAACTCTCAGAGAACAATGACTTCTGTTTTAATGCTACCGCACAAATATGACATTAACGTTTCTGCTAACATGTTTTAAGTAGCACTACAAAGGAAAAGGGGGTTCTGGAAACATTGTCCCCGGCTAATTTGTATGATACTAGAAAAATCATGCCCAGTAAGCAGTCATTCTTAATTGTGTCAATCATATCTGCTCTAATTGTAGATCAAGCTTCCCAAACCATTACTGCAACAAAGGGGATGGACAAAAAAAAGGTAAAAATATTTTATGTCTTTGTAAAATCCCCTCATCCTTTTTGGGAACAACTGCATCCCTGCCGTAGGCAAGTTGTCTGGAGGGAAAGGAGGTGTTGTTTTTTCTTTGTGCCACAAGAAATGGTTCAAGGAAATTATTCTGTGGAGGTCAGGAGATTGTCTTTGCTAAAGATGAGATGAATGCAAATAATCAACAATAGTTAAATGACAATAACGTGAACCCGAAATCTCTCCCTTTATAAATTCTGTATTTCTGCTTGGGGCTAGGACAGTGGTACTTTAAGATGGGAATCTGACGTTCTCCTTGTTTGCCAGCAAATTAATAAACTTCTCTTTCCTTTTCCTCAACCACCTGCTCTCATTCTGGTGATGTGGCCTTGGGGACAAATGCCGAGCTTTCAGTCACATCATGTCAGAATGACATACTACATAATGACAGTTACAGCAGACTCCCTCAACACATTGTTACACGCTGTATAATTGTGGGAAAGTGTGCTTCATTGTCTGTATAATGAGGATGATGAGAATGAAAGTAGGACCCACACCAAAAATAATGGGAGGTAGTTTTCAAAATAATAGTACATATACTTTTTATTTTTTTTCTTTCTTTTATTTTTTTATTTTATTATTTTTTTTAAATTTTATTATCTTTGTCATTAAATCATAGCTGTGTACAATAGTGCAATCAAAGGGTACAATGTACTGGTTTCATATACAATCTGAACTATTAGTTTGATAAAAATAGTTAAGATTGTACATATGCTTTTAGAACTAAATGATGCACTAGGCATTGGTGTCATAAAGAAAGAAAAAGACAGAGTCTCTATACTTAGAGGGGAACGAAAGCTCAATTGTCATAGTCACTGTCTTAGAATCCAGGACTTATTTAGATTTAACTAAGCTGGTTGTTTTGGTATCATTTAGACTCCCTGTCCCCCTATCAAGACAGGGTCATGATCCTTTAGAAGATAGTAAAATGAATTTAATGCATTTGAACGCCTTGAAAATATGAAATAAAATAGACTAGCTTATATTAGGTGTCTAACTGTAGGCAGAAACAAAAGAATAGAAAATGTCAGGAGCAGCAATAACTAGTAGGGGAAAAATCGCTTACTGGTTTTTTCCTGTAGCAGTGTGGATGTGGAGTCTGAGGGAGAGAGATAAAGAGAGAAAGATTGAGAGAGCTGCTTCTGCTTTTCCGGGAGCAGAGCATCCTTGATCATACACTCATCTGTGTACGGGAGCTGTTCCTTGTGAACAGAAGTGAAGGACAGAAGATAATGAAACAGAAAAGGAGAAAAAACAGCATAAAAGTGTGTTTACTGTTGAAGAAACCAGAAGTTTTCTAAACGGCATAGGGAATGCCTCTGAGCTTTATCTACACAAGGACAGGGAGAAGCCTGTTTCACTTGAAGCTTTTTAGCCTGCTAGTCGAGGGCCTTCCCAGAGCATTAACTCCATTCCTTCCAAGAGACCTCCTGTTGGCGTTCACTCCATTAGAGAAGCACCAGGGAAAGAGTGAGAGCTGAAAGGTACATGCTTGTGGAAAATGTTTATAGCAAAAAGTGAGTGAAAGCCCATCTATGAATATCTGCTCTAGGGGTGAGGAAAAATTTGCCCTTTCCTCCAAAAATTCGCTGAAAGATCAACTCACAGTTAAGCAGATTAATAAGAGAAAGGATTTATTTACCATGTGGATAGGGAGAAATCACAGTGATGCACCATTTTTCCAAAGGAGTTCAGATATCTTTATACAGGCCTTTTAGAAGGAAGGGGAAAAATGGAGATTATTGGACATAAACAGTTGCTCGGGAGGAATAACAGATGGAGGAGAAATTGACTTGTAGATTAACCTGGAAGACAGGTATTTATGACCCAAATGATTTGGGCCAGGTCTGCCTACATTACTGACCTTTATCTTTGAAATATTTTGAGAAAACAGGAAGGGGCAAAGGGAGTCAATTACCTGCTTTTATTCTGATCAGGCCAGTCCAGTGCATGGAGATAGAGGGAGGGCCTCCCCAGTGTTTTTTGACCTTCAATTGCCTTCCATTCAAGGTCAAGTATAAATATTTGAGACTCAAGCTGTTGCCCTGGGTAGAGTGCTGTGGCCTCATAGCTCACAGCAACCTCAACCTCTTGGGCTTAAATGATTTTCTTGCCTCAGCCTCCCAAGTATCTGGGACTACAGGTGCCCACCACAATGCCCAACTATGTTTTAGTTGTAGTTGTCATTGTTGTTTGGTAGGCCCGGGCTGGATTCAAAACCACCACCTCTGGTGTATGTGGCTGGTGATCTGGCCATTGAACTACAGGTGCCTCACAATTCAAAATATTTTTTATACCAGGAAGTCATATATTGCGGTGAATTTTCCTTAGCTCCTTCTTTGCTGAACATGAGGCTGGAGTCAAAGTTGAAGCCAAGAAAACATGAGGCAGGGTAACAGGGGAAGAGGGTTCATCCCTGCAAGCTTCAGGGCTATTCATATTTTATACCAAGTCAAATCCACCACTAAGTTTTCAAGATGGTAATCAGCAGCAATCTTTCAAGAGGCTTAATTCACATGTTACTGAAACAAACTACACTTCCCAACAAAAGCTGAATTCCATAAACAGGTGGACAAAAAGAAAAGGTGATGATTTAGGTATTTAATAAGAAATCCTTAGGTTATTCTTATGGCTTTAATAGATACTCCGTTACCCTTTATTTACTCTATTATCTGATATACTCTATTACTATTAATATTCAATTTTTTAAGCTAAGATGACCTCATTTTTATATATGTTTGAAGAGATATTTTAAATATATGTTAGTGTGAAACCTGAAAATTGCTCTTCAAAAATTAAAATTTAGTCCCTTTATACAGTAGTCCTTTCATAACTGTGGTTTCACTTTCCACAGTTATAGTTACCTTCTGTCAGAATATATTTGAATGGAAAATTCCAGAAATAAACAATTCATAAGTTTTGAATGCTGCACAATTCTAAGCAAAACAATGAAATCTTGCACCTCCTATGCTGGCCTGCCAAATCACACTTTGTCCAACATATGCAGGCTGTACACAAAACCTTTCTGTCAGTCATCAACATCCTCAGCTCCTGACACCCAACCATCAACATCATCATTGCTTCTCCCAGTGCATTGTTGAGAGGTCAATGGTAGCTTAACGCTATATCACAATACCTACCTACATTCACTTCACTTCATCACATTACATCGGTATTTAATCATATCACATGATCACAAGAAGGAGGATTTCAGTACAATAAGATATTGAAAGAGAGAGAAAGACACAGAGAGAGAAAGACTAATTTATAAATTAAATGGGACTACAGGTATTTATAGACAAACATAATATACATATATCTATAGATTTAGGCATCTACGGGGGTCTTTTAGAACATATAGCACACAAATAAAAGGAGACTACTATATGTGTTTACTAAATTTGTATGCATGATTTATGGTTTTCTGTTTTTTCTGTTTTAATATAACTGAATAAAAATGTCTTCTCTTAAGTAAGTTTTTTCAGAAGGTAGCAGAGAAGTCACCAGAGGGGAAATATATATGTGTGTGTGTGTAAAATATGTAAAATAATTATATGTTAATATATTATAATGACTATAAATTTAATATATACACAGACACAATATTATTCTTTTCTTTTTATTTTCTGTGTGGTTCTTCTACTTAGAAATAAAAAAAAAAACTAAAACCAAAAGAAAAATGGAACAAACTTACAAACAAAAGTCCCAGTGAAACACGAAACCATTGTGAAGCTTCCACATAGCATGCCCACTCAAGGCCCCACCCTTAAATTTTAGACTGAAATATGCAACTGCAAACACAGCTTCTTATTTTGATGTCTAACAATCATGTCGAAATTCACACAATCAAAAGCAGAAACTCTGATGCCCTTCCTTCCTTGTAAACCTCCTTCTTCTCAATTTTCCCCATTTCTTTAAAAGCCCTTTCTGGATTTTTCTTTCTCCTATACACACACCTAATCCATCAGCAAATAGTCTTGGGGTTGTATCAAACACATATTCAGGTCTGATTGGTATTCAACAGTCTCCCTGCCACCACTTCTGTCCAAGTCAGACAGAATAATGGCTTCTAATTGGTGTTAGTTCATTTATAATTGCTCTTTTGTGGCCTAGTCCCCACTCAATTAGAATGATCTTTTACACATAAGATCATGTTACTTTTTTTTCAAACTCTTTTCTGGGTTTTCTCTGACACTTAGTATAAAAGCCAAAAGTTCCTATCATATCCTAAGAAAAACCACATTATTGGTCTTTATCTGCCCTTTCAATCTTAACTTTCTAACATTATTCTCCATCATCCCTGTAGTACCACTTGATTTTTCCTGTTACGAATATGGCAGGTTTGTTTCTTTCTCGGGTTGTTGTTTTTCTATATTCTCTCCCTAAAACACCTTAATCCCCCAGATGTTTGCACAGCCTTCCCTTCTCTTGGTTCTTTGCCCCTTACCCTTCCAGTTGCTCTTGAAGTCAGTGTCTTTCATAACTATTTGCAAACAATTAACAATTTTTGCATGGTATTATATATTTATTTTCTGTTTATATCTCTTAGTCCTTATTATGCAAACATAATACAAAAAAGTTTATTTGTTCTGTGTTCTCACCTATTGCCAGTTTTTTCCTCCCTCCCTCTCACTCCTTCTCTCTCTCCCTCTCACCTCCACACCCCTGCCATGAATGAATACATAAATGAAAGCCAAGAAACATTTTACACAAATTCCTCAAGTATTCAATTGCCACCATATTTGGCATCATCTTCATTGTGGAATTACTCAAAAGTAAATGAGAGATTGATTTTGGCACTTGGAAAAAGTAGAATTGAAATGAGATATATTGCATTTAGACCTAGAAAAACTTGATTTAAAGGAAACTCAGAATTTGTATGACACCTGCTTGGGAGCAATTGAGATTTTCTTTCACTAGTTTATAGTGTGTGGTTTGACATGTTTTGATTAATGAAAGAGAAAACATTGTGTGCATTAATTAAAAGATAAGGGTAATTTATGCAGCAGACAAATTAAATTGGATACACTATGAAGAAATTTAGTCCTGGCAAGGAAGATGAGATATTAATGGTAGTAACTGAAATTATCCATAAATAGTGTTGATTTTTAAGAGAATTTTGTAACTGTTAGATGACGACAATCAGTTGTCTAACTTTATGACAATGTTGATAAGATTACTGATTTTAAAGAGGTCATTTAAGGAAGAGATGGCCCCTGTAAGTCTGTTTTATGTATCATCATAGTGACAGAAAAATGAATGAATATTCATTTAAAAGGGCAAATATTCCTTCAGGATACAAATTACTATCTTCATAATTGCTTTTTAAGTTCTGGTTTTTCTTGTTTGATATTTCATAATCCTCCAATTGACAATTATAACATTTCCCAGAGATTCTGTTTCTGTGTGTGTGTGTGTGTGTGTGTGTGTGTGTGTGTTTGTGACTAAGTGATGAATGCCTTAATGGATCATAGCAATCAATGTATGCTCTTTGAGGCTAAGTCCAGTATCTGATTTCTTACCAGGTGTCCCAAGCACCTGATATGGTGCTTGTCACATGATAGATACAGTTTTAGGAATTATAAACTGGTTTATTGAGTGGTTTCCAGCCAGGAGTATACAAATAATTTAAAGAAATTACCTGTCAATGGCTCATATTTATACACCATTATTTGTAATAACAGTTTGAAGAAATTATTTGAGAAAAACTAGACAGCAGCCTGGTGACAAATGATATGTTAGCTACATAATTGGTGTGGTTACTTCTGAACATGCTTCAGCCTAATATGTACAAAATGTAAGTCCTAAATTAAAAATGGAAATAATTCATTGCTGGTTAAGTTTTGTAAAATTACAATTAGAGAATCAGGAGACATACAAATTGTTTCCCGTCATTCCTGGAATTTTATATTTAGACTTTGGAAAGTCAAATAGGATACAGAGTCATTTGGAGAGAGCAATGGAGTGGCAGCAAAGATTGGGGTCTAACTTCAGCTTCGCAGCTAATCGCCCTTGTGATGCAGGCTGCCTGGGCAGAACAACATTATACAAATTAAATAACATCATACGAATTGAATTAAACTTATCCTATGGGAAAATAGTCAATTATATAACAGATTCAATTTATTTTAAAGTAAAATAAAATCTAAGATGCCTGAAAAGGTGCACAAACCATCCACGTGTAGTGTGAGTTTTCTCAAAGTGCGTGAGTCCACAACCACTACTCAGATCAATAATCCATAATCCAGATTCTAGAAATGGCTTTGACATTCACTCACTGCCTAATATGTACTCCAGTATATTTTCTAACTCCTCCCACTCTAAATAAATGTTAATAATCTTGACCACTACATACATTAAATCACACAACAGTCTGTTACATCTAATTTCTTTTGGGCAATGTTACATTTACAAATTTCACTCCACTTTTTATGAAGCTCTATTTATTCATTTTCATTGCACTGTGTGACTATATCACAACTTATTTTATTTATACTACAGTGAATGAAAATTTGGAATATTTTCAAACTTGGCCACTAAAACACATGCTGTAATGAATATTCTTCTTCATATTTTCTGTGATACACATGAAAGCATTTATTTGGGACATGTAACTAGGAGTGGAATTCTTGAGTTATATATGGTTACTAGACATTTAGCAATAATTTTTAATAGTGCCAAATTATACTTCCACCATTAGTTTCTAAAAATTAGAGTTGCTCCACGTTCTCTGCCACATTCGACAGTCTTCTACACCTCACTATGCTTTGTTTATTGTGATATAACTTAATCTATTGTGACATATGCAAATCTTGAATATACATTTTCATTACTTTTTTGCATATACGATTGTGTAGTCAAAATCTAAATCATGATATAGAACATGTCTGTCATCCTAATATTTTCTTGTACATCTTACTAGTTTTTAAAAACCGCCCTTCTTTCCCTGCACCTGCTAAGTAAGAACTTTCTAAACTGTGTAATGTGAATGTAATCCTTTCTACCTGACTTTCTTTATACCATTTGTAAGACTGATCACTCAAATTTCCATGCATGTTTGCAAAATGACTTTATTACAGTATACTTGACTTAGAATAAACAGAGGATATTCTAAATGTTCAGTCTGATAAATTGTAACAGGGTGGCCATAAACAGATATCTGTTTTAAATTTCACACAAACTTTATGGCCACCCTGTATATGCACCATAAAACCATCACTTTAATCAAGGCAGAGAAGATATCTATTACACCCAAAGGTTTCTTTGAGCCCTTTGTAATCTCTTCCTATATACTCTATACTGGCAGCCAGTCCTCTGGTTTGGGGACTCTAGAGATTGATTTGCATTTTCTAGTTTCATGTAAATGAAATCATTCAATAAATATTCTTTTTAATGTGACTTCTTCCATACAGTATAATTATGTTGAGACGTATGCTTGTGGTTTTGTGTGTATTAATAGTTCATTCATTTTTATGGCTAAATAATTTTCCATTGTTTGGTCTTACAGATTGTTCAGAACCATTAAAATGATAAAAATGCATTGCGAACTCTCCAGCACTGGACAACAGAACTTTCTGCAAATATTTTCTACCTGCTCTGTCCAATACGGTGACCATTAGCCACATATGGGTATTGACACCCCATTGTGTTAGTGCAGCTGAGAAAATGAATTGTAGTTCTATTTTCTTTTATGTTAGTCTTAATATAAACTTAAATATCCACAGAAGCTATTGGGTGCCACTTCGTACAGTGAATATTGTACAGTGCAATATTTCTCAAATTGACTTCATAGATTTGTGTGTATTTGAGTTTTTGACATCACTCCTTATCCAAAAGGAAAACAATGAGGACAGACAAAAGCCAAACACATATTGAGGCTAATTAGAAACACATCTATTAATTGCCTATTAATACTGGTTGTCACATGAATACAGCATGAATTTATAATTTTCATCAAATGATCTGTATGATCTTTGTCCTAATTGGTGTTATGCATATTCTTTACTTCCTTGATAATCTTAGGATTCAGCACCTTTATCATCGTTTTATTGCCTTTCCTCTCAACTTTGCATTTGTTTTCTATGTACTTTGTGAAGATTTTCTTCCTTTTGCTTCCTCCTTAAATTTTTGAATCTTCCATTATTTGCTTTTGCTGATTCTTTTTTATTCACCCTAGGCTATCATTTCAATGTTAATGGCTTATATTAATAAGTATGTTTATGTAGTTACACAATATACATTCTTTTTACTTATTTCCATTTGCATTTTCAGTGCCACTCAATTCTTTCTCTTTGGGGTGTGTACCACTATTGACAATACCCATTGGTTTTCATCACCTGGCGGATGAGGTATTGTTAATACAGCGTATTTTTGACCAAATGCTGAAATTGATGAACAGCATGCATGGGGGCTGTTCTCTCTTTGCTAGCAAAGTTTCAAAACTGTGTTTCCTGTACTGTAGCTGTAGCTAGATTAGCACAATTAGAAGCTGCTTAGGTGATTTAGGCTCCAGAAGGTTAACAGTTTTCTGTTTTCCAGCTTAAATACACATATTCAATTTACCTTGTAATTAATGAAGCTACCACAGTATGTGTTCATAGATGCCTACTGCTTAATGGCTCTTAAGCAATTTTTAGAATCTAGTTGACATTTTGTGCTATTTTCTCTTCTCACTTATAATTTCTGGTAACCTTTTGAATTCCAGAATTTTGTTATCTTTATTTAAAACTTTGTTTCCATTAGTGCTCAAACCTTCAAGCAGCCATAAGAAAAAAATAGGAAGCCAAAGTCTTCAAATAACATAAAACTAGTAGGAATTAATTTTTTCAGTAAAATCATGGCATCCTTTGCTTATTCTCTATATGAAGCTGTAATTTTCCAAGTTTGGTTAAATACCAATCAATTGCATTTGCTTTATTTACATATGAACATGTTGTGGAGAAATGAACTTCCTTAATTGTTCCTAGTGTTCCTTTAGTTAAGGATTCCATGAAATCAGGTTCATAGTATGCCGGTTAGTAAAATTTGCCTCCTTTTAAAACTCTCCTTATATTCTACATATTTTTAAAGATCATATTTTAGTGTTACATGTGATTTTACCATGTTTTGTGTCCGTTACCAAGACTTGCTTAAAGAGAAATTATTGACAGCCACACAAAACTGATTTGTTACGATGACAAATTTTGTTTTAGGTTAATGTTCCTTATCACAGTTGCTGTTTTTTAGGTCTTGTATTGATAAATTGCTTGACAACTTATCTGTAGTTCATCTTTTAAATGTGATCATTATTTATATTTAGAATTTATACATTAAATAGATTTATTTATATTGTATTTTAATCCTCTTAACTTCCTGTGTAGAAAATTTAGTATAAGGAAATGAATGGTGTCACATCCTTACCAGTTCATTACCTGATGCTCCAGAGGAAGTCAATACACTCAGGCTGCAGGTGTTATGGTAGAGAGAGAATTTAATATTGTAGGGGCAATGCAAGAAATCAAAGAAAGTTCTCAAAACCATCTCCCTGAGAATTTGGGAGAGAAGGTTTTTAAAAATAGTTTGGCAGGCAAATACAGTTGGGTCTCTTAGTTGGCTGGGATTGAGAAAGAACCACAGGGGTGTAGAAATTGTCTTCTCTGTTGACAAAGAGTTAAGACAGGAGTCACAGAACAGACTTCCACTGGTCTGGGTAGATTAACTCTTCCCCTGGAATGCAGGGCCTGGAAGAGATCTTCAAAACTAGCCTTATGTTTCACAAGGGTGATGTTATCTGTGGGAGCAATGAAGAAAGCTAAGAATCTTTATGGCCATTAATTATATGACTCCTGTGTAGTAAGCAATTATAGGAAAGCAAGTAAGATGGTTTTATATGCGTATTTCCATACTACAGTTCAGTTCCCTCCTAGTGGTCCTGTATTAATTTTATAAAGGACAGTTTCAATGTTATCAATTTTATATAATAAAAGAGAAGAATGTATGTGAAATCCAAAGAGATTTTTGTGTGTGTGTGTGTGTGTGTGTGTGTAGAGACAGAGTCTCACTTCATCAACCTCAGTAGAGTGCCGTGGGGTCACACAGCTCACAGCAACCTCCAACTCCTGGACTTAGGCGACTCTCTTGCCTCAGCCTCCCGAGTAGCTGGGACTACAGGCGCCCACCACAATGCCCAGCTATTTTTCTGTTATGCAGTTTGGCTGAGGCTGGGTTTGAACCCGCCCCCTTTGGTATATGGGACCGGCGCCCGACTAGATGAGCCACAGGCGCCGGCCAAATCCAAAGAGATTTTTAAAGAAAAATCGAACTTAGTTTTTTAGTCCACATTTTAAGGAACACTTGGAATTTTCTAAAAATAAGTCTTCTTTATTATCTAGCAGTGTTTTTCAACCTTTTTTTATCTCATGGCACACTTGAACCTGTCGTAAAACTTCCATGGCACACTTAAATTATGCTGAAAAAAAAAATGTTAAAGAAAAAAAATATACTGACTGTGCTTTGAACGTCTTTAAAAATAATGTAATTAATAGTCTTTACAAGTTTTTGTGGTGCACCTGAGGTCCTTTCACAGCACACTAGTTGAAAATCACTGAAATCACTCTTAGAAATTGATGAAGGGGCTCGGCGCCTGTGGCTCAATGGGCTAAGGCGCCAGCCATATACACCTGAGCTGGCGGGTTCGAATCCAGCCTGGGCCCACCAAACAACAATGATGGCTGCAACCAAAAAATGGCCGGGCGTTGTGGTGGGTGCCTGTAGTCCCAGCTACCTGGGAGGCAGAGGCAGGAGACTCACTTGAGCCCAGGAATTGGAGGTTGCTGTGAGCTGTGATGCCAAGGCACTCTCCAGGGTGACAGCTTGAGGTTCTGTCTCAAAACAAAAAAAATAATAATGAAGTATATATGTGTGTGTATGTAAATACATATGTATATAAATGAAAATAAAAAGCAGGCAGGTTTTTGGAATTCCCTCACATTGTATAATATTGAGGTATTTTAACATCATCTTTTGCATTACACACTGGAATAGCTTAGATGTGTCTTTCATATTTAATATCTCTTTTTTCCAGAAGAACAAAGAAAAACATATATTACAGTAATGAAGTTGGCTTGCCCATATCAAACAAACAGGATGTGTGAACCCATGCATAAAAGATCTCAGGATGATAAGGCAAGCAAATTACACAAGAGCACCACGCTT
>CAUYRH010153589.1:0-14239 GCA_963574655.1 Perodicticus potto | reverse complement strand
ACAGAAAGCAAGCAAGAAAGAAGAAAGAAACAAAGCAAAGAAAGACGGAGGGAAGGAAGGACGCAAGGAAGCAAGGAACCAAGCCACGAAGCAAAGAAGCCCTTTATGTGTGTGTGTGTGTATATATATATATATATAATATGCATTGCATTATATGTATATAATTTTTTGTTTAGCCTAGCCATGTATTTGACTTTCTCCTCTCTCTCTCTCCATACATTTCTATTCTTTTTACTTTCATACAATGTGGGTCACCTTCCTAAGCAATTTATATAATGAGCAAATGGATACATGTCAAGGAATGGAGGCAAGTAAATGGGTACTGGGAACAATGGCCATTCACGTAAAGCTTACTATATTTCAATGCATCAAGACTTGACTCTATGCCAGTAGGCCAGACACTGGGCCAGAAAAGAACAAATAAAAGCTATGTTCTAACTGGGGATAGTGACACACGTTTTTCAGGATACTTCACACACTCATGTGCCTGCATTCAATGCCACATTTTTGCATGGAATACTCCTACTCATTCTGTAAATTGTTACTCAGGTACTGTCTTTGCCAGGAGACCTTCTCTGGTTCCAGTAATATACATTGGTTCCCCTACCATAGACTCTTGCTATTTTTGCTTACTTGTATCCATCTTCCTTTTGATCTATTCAAAATGTATTATGTGAGGGAAAAAAAATCTCTTTGCATGCCTCTATCCTACTTGGATCTATATTGTCACAAGTGTTCCATTATAGATGATTTTCCTACGTGTGGAATTCTTTGTTGAAAACATCCTTTTAATACTCTAAAATACAGTAAACCTGTACATGGAGATTTTGGTCAAAAACAGAGAATCTGTTTATTTAAAATAAACAGCATATGTTCTACTGTTTTTATTGCCTAATCATAATTATGATTTCCAAGTATCAACCATATTTGTATTGCATTGGACTAATACATAAAATTTTGCATGGTTTTGAAATTGTGGAGTCTTAACATTAGGGATAAATACAAATATATGCTAAATTTATTTGTATTTTTTAAATTTAGTAATATTTTGCATGCAAAAAATAATATGTTAAAATACATGTACCTACCATGAGCTTTAAAAATAATAGAATATAGATATAACTAAAGTCAACCTTACTCTTCACCTTCAAGTATAAGATATTTATCTATATGTTGTTTTGTCATTGTTTGTTTTGTAGCTCTCTCTAGGATCATTAATTGAGACTTATTAATATTAGTCATTTACTTCAAAGAGGAGCAATTTTATAAGCATCAAACCAAAAACTTGCATTAATAAAAGGTACTATTACAGGTTCATTGCGTAATCATTCAACAGACTTTATGGATAGTTAGAATATTACAAATAAAACTTAATACTGATCAAACATAGGATAAACTGTACATTTAATGTGAAATGAATAATTACATAGTATTCATGTATTCTTTCTTATGGAAAGAGTATGGTGAATTGAAATTTATTGTGTATCATGTTCACATTTTGCTATCCTATCACATCTTCTTTGAAAAGATACATATATAGAAAGAGTTTTTCCTCAAAACTTTTTCCTATTTTACAAGTATCTCAGTCCATTTTGACTGCTATAACAAAATACCATTTACTTGGCGGGTTGTAAACAACAGAACTTTAACTCTCACAGCTTGGAGCCTGGGAAGTCCTAGTGGAGGCATTGGCAGAGTCTGGCTGGTGAGGATGAACTTCCTGATTAATAGACGGCACCTCTTGTTACATCCTCACATGGAGGAAGAAGCAAAGGGTCTCTCCTGAGCCTCTTTTATGAGGGCACCAATCTCATCATGAGGGCTCTGCTCTCATGACCTAACCAAAGGCCTCACCTCCTGAAACCATCAACTTAGAGGCTAGAATTTCAGCATATGAATTTTGGATGAATGGAAAGATTCAGATCATAGCAATAGTTTCCAAATTTTTTATATGCAGTGATGGCCTTAAACAAAAATATCACATGTGTAATTGAAGGCAACCCATAAGTAAGTATATCTGTAGTATTCAGAGTCCAACGAAATCTATTTGTTTTTACCATATTTTTGAAAATATCATTTTCTCTAACTGAAATATACTTATAATTACATTTTTGTTTTAAGTGATATCTATTGCATTAAAGGTCATATGTCAGCTCACAGAGAGGCTGGGGATATACTGTGCGTAACAGAAAGTGAAATAATCTTACCTTCCAGGAATTCTGAATAACCTCTTGCATTAATATTTCAGTTGGCCCACTTCATTCCTTAAAAAAAACTAAATGTTTTCAATCTGGTCTTTATTTTTACTGTATGTTTGTGGAGGATCAGAAGGAAGCAGAAGGAATGGGAACTGAATTCACTAAACAAATCATATACTATAAAAATATTTTCTGTGAGGAACTTCTAAAGTTCTAGAGAATCTTTTGGATGTTTGCAGAGAGACCCCTGCACGACTGGCAGTGATTTGATATCAGTGTGGTGTTTGGGAGATCAGACTTCCATTTATGACATCATTTCTTGAATACATGTCTTGAGCAACTCTGCTGTGCCCATTCCTGACTAGACTCATGTCACCCTTATGGCATGCACTATAAAGCAGTAAGTCAGATGCTATTAGGAAAAATAATTAGAACTAATTTCGCTCTTTATTTTTGTGTTTACCTAAGTTGATGACCTTAATCCCAAGCCTTGTGTGTGTGTGTGTGTGTGTGTGTGTGTGTGTGTGTGTTTTCCTTTTATACAGGACGGAGTTTAAACACAAAGTTGTTCCACATGTATCATTTTGTTCACCAAAATTAATTTTTTACAAATCCAAGAATCACACCAGCTGAATCCCCTCTAGTTTTACTAAGCTTGCTATTTATGTTGGTTTGGTTTTGTTTCATCTTCTTCTATTTTTTTTTTTTTTTCTGAGCTCGACTCATACCCCTCTCTGTCTACTGTCCTGGCAGTTTACAAGGAGTCTATTAGGGTAATTTGCTCAAAGCTTCTGCTTTCTGAAGAACGCTTCGCAAATGTCAGAGAGATCTTTGCAAGGGCTCTGAGATGTTATTCAGTCCCTATGATTGGGGAGAAAAGGTGTCACATATGTCATATTTTCTCCTAGTGAAGCCAATTGGAAGACTTTAAGAATGACAGAGCATATTGGCCTTGTCAGAGCCAGGGCTGCAGGGTTTTTCTCTGATCTTTAGAGAACTGTAGCTATAAATGCAATGATCCTGTTTGTCCATTTCCCCCTTTCTGAAGTCTTTCACTTTAATAAACTCCTCCTATACTAGCAAATTTCTTAATTCTAGGGTACCATCTCTATCTGATCTCTATCTGTATCATCATAGTGCTGTAATTTCAAAATCCATGTTATTCCTACAAATATTGCTGTTTGGTGCGCAGATAGATAAATATTTAAAAGGTAAACATAAGAACACTAACATTTTGAAGAGTTTTTCTGAGCATTCAAGGATCATGAGCATGAGACTGCAGGTGGTGCAGGATAACACTGATGCAGGGGTAGTTGGCAAGAAAGGAAAGTTTCATAAGCTGTCCATGGAAGCAAGACAAAGAAAATACATTTGAGTAGCTGAAGTGAAATGTCCCTAGTCAGAGGTTATGTGGCAGTGTCTGATCAGTTAAGCCTAAGCGTGGTTTTACTGTTTATATTGGGCTTTGGTTTGCTATTGTGCAAACCTATAAGCCATATGACCTCCCAATTTCAATTGTAAATCAATTTTACTTACTTAATTTTATGTTAAAGTATGTACACAAAACTTGTAAAACACGTTTATCATAAGAACAATTGATAACCAAGAGAAAAATTCTCTTCTGGAAGCCTTCATTATTGGGACTCAAGAAAGCACACCGGGCTTTGCTGCCCATAAGTTGTGGCATTGTGGGCATATCCGTTCTTGATCTTTTTTTCTGGGCCAGCCATCTGACTGAACTAGACTGAGTGATCACTCAGATCCTTCTCAACTCCAATCATCTGCATATGCATTTAGAGAGATCACAGCTCCTTGATAAACCTGTTCAGTGACTATGTGAAAAACAAGAATCTTTCTTAAAAGAAACATTACTCCGAGAAAAGAATAGATGCATATGGCTGAAGTATCTCTATTTTTTACACCATATCTTCTAGGTGACGTACATGTTGGACTAATTTTTATTTTTCAAGACTAAAATATTTAACAATATAACTTCAGTAAGTTTTTTTCTTAAATGAAGTGGTTATTTTAATAAAATGTGTTTTATACAATCTTACCAATAATACAGTCTAAAACTATCCTCTAAAGAATATTTGAGTCAAAGTAGAAAAGGTCAAAGGCTAGGAGAGACCATCTTAGTAGGAAGCAAGTATTTGTTAAGGAATATCTTCTACTCAGAGGACAACTGAGGCTATACGTAAAAGTTTTCTTAAAAACAGGTTAAATTAAGAGACTGCTCACACAGATGCAAACCAGATTTAACTGTTAAAGTTAGACACTCATATTATGCTCAATAAAGAGAAGAGAAATAGCAAGCAATGTTGAAGTGAACATGAGCAAGCAACATCAAGGCACTATTACCACATCTAGACCTTAAGGGCAAAGAGGTGTGAACAAAGTTTCTGCAGCAAAGAGAGAAATGATGAACAGTAGGTACCAGTATGGAAGCTGGTACCTTTCATGTGCAGACCTGATAGAAAAGAATTGTGCAGACTTGCTAATACTCTTCCTGCTAATACCATTGCCTACCTGAATCCAGAGGTGATGGACCTCCAAGAATGTGGGGAACAAGTTAGTAAAGTTGACAAATAAATATGCAGTGTAAATGGAGAATAACTATACTGTATCTAATCCTTTTGTCTCTCAGCATCCATTCATGCCTTGTACTTGGAAGAAGAAATTCACAGTTTGCTTGTTCACCCCACAGGGAAACACAAAGTCCTATCCACAACCACAGTCATGGCTGAGTGATGCCAATTCAGTAATAGCTAAAGCTAGAAATTAAATAGGGAAATTAGACATGATGAATACTCTGTATAGAATTGAAGAGAAATGCATCCAAATGAATGACAGTGACAACAACAAAGCTGCTGTAATTCTTCATCTATAGTAAGGCAGTATGCTGAACTAGATCATCATAGCCTCCTTCTTCCACCATTCATTTCACTTTGTTCTTTTCTCTTTCAAAATTTCAGCAGGTTGGCTCCATTATTTCCCTGGTAAGACAGCATCAATCATCATTGAGTGTTATACCTAGTGGGCCTGTATCTGCAGGGGAACTGAAAATTTCATGGACAATTATTGTTTGGAAAAATGTAGTATGACGTGACCAGGAGATCTGGCAGAATCCAGACCTTATTTTCCTTGTCACTATGGCAGAGCCGCAGTCCCATTTCTTCTGGATAATGATAACCAACGGTTCCAGCCAGTACAATGAACACTTCTATGTGTACTGGCTCAACAAATGAAGGGGCTGAAATAGTTTACATTCCGCTATACTAGACAGAGATTTAGTTCAAACCTCAGGACTTTTTTGTGTGAAATTCATAACATTTTTGTTTTCAATGTGAAAATATCTATAACCACTCTGCTGGATGTTTCTCCTATAGTTTCTCTTATAAAAGTAGATTTCACTCACTTAATAGTTATTCACAATTTTTTGTTTGTTTGTTTTGTAGAGACAGAGTCTCACTCTATCGCCCTCCGTAGAGTCCTGTGGAGTCACAGCTCACAGCAACCTCCAGCTCTTGGGCTTAGGCGATTCTCTTGCCTCAGCCTCCCAAGTAGCTGGGACCACAGGTGCCTGCCCCAGCGCCCGGCTAATTTTTGATGCAGTTTGGCCAGGGCCGGGTTTGAACCCGCAGCCCTCAGTATATGGGGCTGGCACCCTACTCGCTGAGCCGCAGGCACCGCCCAGTTATTCAAAATATTAATATAAGATTTCATCTGAGACTTTTATAGCATGTAAGCCATTATATTTTAATATTCATAAATTGCCAAGAATTATTTCATACATATAAAATATAATAATCTACAAAAGAAGCTGTGTATTATGGGACATTTATGTATCAGAAATATTTTATATCATTTGATTAAAGTGTGTTGCATTAATTATATCATTATATTGCATAAGATATAATATTAAAAAAAACTGAAATGCAGAGACAACATATGAATTTTCATGGTCATAACAGGGACAGTATTAAAAGGTGGCAGATTAGTGACTTAAAAGTAGAATATCTTATTTCAAGTTTTATTTTTATTTTAAAACAATAGAAAGTTTCTCAACTGCAGAAATATTGATTGCTGTTTCTCTAAGCCCCGCACATAACAAAACTCTATCATTCAGAGGAAATTTTATTTAAAAGTTAATTTAATTTTATTTGCAAAGTGATTTGAAAATGGAGGAAGAGTACTTGAGGCTAATGAACTTGAGTATCATGTTAGATTGTAAGTCTTTAATCATTATCATTTCACACAAAGGAGCTTGAAATTGCCTGAGAGGAGAAGTTTAATAGTTGAAGGATTAAAAAAAAAAAAAAAAAAAACAGAAGCTATAAATGGCAATTCAGATGTGATCCAATAAAGAGGCAAGTGATAATTTAAAACTGTATTTTCAAAGCTATATTTGGGAATATTTGTTAAGAATGATAGTCACGATTTTTGGAATAACTTTATATAACAAATTATTTTGAAAATTGCAGCTAAGAAAATGATATCAGTGTGAATTTATTATATCCAGTTTTAAAAATTAATCCTGGGAAAAAAGGATATTCTATGAAATAATTCTAATCTCCATGCAATAGGCTGTTGTTGAACATTCCTGCCTCATGGAATAGCCCGAAGCTATTCATACCATGCAGAGTACACAGAAAACAGTGATAATAATGATTGACTTTGTTCAGCTGAGTTCTGTTCTTTCATTTATTTTCTTGGCCCTCAGCAGTCAAGCTCTCTCAAGGTACCTGCAGTAATTCACTGGCAGAGTCGTTCAGAAGGTAAATGTAGATAAATTACCAAGTCACACATGATAAATGAAAGAAGGCTCTTGGGAAGAGTTGCCACTTAGCCAAAAGTTTGAGGTGACCAGAGAACCGATATTACAGGGAAATGACTGGGGTCTTACAGCTGGAGACAAGTTTCGGCTAAGCGACAGCTTCGTCACCAACAATGTTTGATTGATTTCATCGAAAAATTTGTCCTCTGCCTGGCCAAGCAGAGATTAAAGTACATTCTGTCGCATAACATAGTCCATGCTTTTTCTGTGTACTGGGTTAAGGAGGAGAGGCTGCTACCTCAGCAAAATGGGTAATTTGTACTAAGTATTTTTTCATGTCCCATGAACTAGCTAAATGCTTACATGGACCCAAAAAGGAAAACTTTTTTTAAAATTTTTATTAAATCATAGATGTGTACATTAGTGCAATTATGGGGCACAACGTGCTGACTTCATATACAGTCTGAAATATTTTCATCAAACTGTTTAACATACCCTTCATGGCATTTTCTTAATCACTATATGAAGATATTTGTATTCTGCATTTAGTAAGTTTCACTTGTACCCTTCTAAGATGCACCGTAGCGAGGAAAACCTTTTTTTATTATTCCCATTTACAAATAAAAGAAAAGAGGTCCAAGAGGTTAAATGACCTCCTAAAGTTATTAAAATACCTAATTAATCTTTTCTTAAAAATTTGGTATTTTATATATTTTGTATTTTGTTCTTCATAGCTACCCATTATGAAATTGTGGAAACAAAGAAGATATTTGTCTTATCGTGGAAATGTAACTGCCCGTTTTACAACACTTTAATTAGTTGATTTTTTTTCTGGAATTTGTTCAAGGGATCCCTCATTCTTATAAACGACTGGTTCACTTTTTCTTGAGATAACACATGTCTGAAGGAGTCCAGATACTGACTAGATTGCTGAGATGCACAGAGAGCTTCTCTGGTGTTGAGGGCTGGGGATATGACCGAAAAAAGAGCACATAGAACTCTACCTATTAAATCCATAGCACTGTTTAGAAATTATTGTAGTTTATATATTTTAGTTCATTGCTTTAGTAAGTACACATATCATACTGAAAAATATTATGAAATAAAATTTAAATGTTAGTATTTTATTTCTAGAGGATGAAGGTAGAGACTAAGGCAATAGATTTAGCTATAGAAAACTAACACGTAAAATAGGGCAAATCTTGCAAGCCACAAGAGGAACAGCTCATACTCTGTATGGGTTGTGTAAGGATGGCTAGATTGCAGTTGCTGTGAAGGGGTAAAATGAAACCTAGACTAAATGCAAGTGCTTTGATAGGGAAACAGCTTCTTCCTATAAGTAATTTCTTTTTTATTAGGTATACTACTTTTTAAATTCTATACTTTTATTACCAATGGAATATTTCTAAAATAGGCTATGGGATGCTGTAACTTGTTTATGAAAAAACAAATCTACAACCAATTTGAATAATACAAAAGCATATATCATCGCAAATACGGAGCTCCATCACATACGTAATGTAACCTAATCCCCAAAGTGAATTTGAGAAAGGATGTGGGTTACTAATTCCACATTATTTTTCAGATGAGCAACCTACGAGTCACATATGTTTGAGGAAAACAGGGAATCTGATACCTACTTGTGTCAGTCAAGGTACAGTCAGATGACAGAGCAACTCCATAGTTTAAATGAGAAAATATAAACTAAAGTAGAATTAAATAATAAAAAGTCATTAATTCTGAAGAAATAGAAATAACTAAGCATCCTATGAGAAGAGCAGATATAGGAAGAAGCCACTGTCGCAATTGGTAAGGCAGAGTTCCCAAGAAAGAAACAACCTTGAAAGACAAACACCTTCAACACAACAAATTAGGAGCTTGTTGGAGGGAACATGTTACTGAATAGTGGAGAAGTTTTAGACGTGCCAAAAGCTGAAACTGGCGAGTAGGAAACCACTCATTGTGATGCCAGAACGCTCTGAGATGCAGCTTGCTGGAAAGGGTTGCTACTGGACGCTCCCTACACCACTGGCAGATGACTTACACAGGAGCGAGAAGACAGGAGGACACTTGCAATAACAAAAGAAACCCTTTTCTCTTTCAGTGTGCATTCTGTATAATCTCATAGCAAAACCTAATATGGTGCCTAATATGAACCATATTAGCATATTATTTGTTCTCTGGCAAAGAACAAATGTTTGTAGGGTCCAAGTCTGGTAGCATAAAGCTAAGGAAATCATTAAATTTGGATCAAAGAATAAATTAGTAACTGGCAGACCATCTCTTAAGGGTGTTTTATGAATCAAAGATACAGAAATAATTTGGAAATTGCATGGAAAGTTCCAAATGTAAGACAGCATTCAACTCTGCAAAGTCTTTGCGGCATACCAATATATTGCTTATTGTTCAATGTATCTGATTTAATATATGTCCCTCAATTCAACCAATAGTTATTGATCAGCTATGTAAATTAATAACAAACTAACACATTCATTAATATTTTAGTTCAACAAATATTTCAATTCCAACTATTTTCAAGCCATTGTTCTGAGTATTAAGTGTCCATTGATGAATAAAGTAATCATTTATAGGGTGGCACCTATGGCTCGAAGAGTAGGGCGCAGACCCCACATACCAGAGATGGTGGGTTCAAACCCGGCCCCGGCTAAAAACTGCAAAGAAAAACCATAATAATGGGTGGCACCTGTTGCTCAAAGGAGTAAGGCGCTGACCCCATATGCTGGAGGTGGAGGGTTCAAACCCAGCCCCAGCCAATAATAATAATAATAATAATGATAATTTAGAAAATCTGGCTTTCATGGACAAAAGGAGCTGGCATTATGACAGAAGTTAGAGGTAAATAATAAATAAATAAATAAACAAACAGAAGAATAAGTAAAAGCATACTGACTGGAGCTAAATGATGCAAAGAAAATTGAGCCTGAAGATAAGAGGACTTTTAGAGGATTTTGCAAATTCATTTATATATGTATTTTATTTATTTACTTATTTATTTATTTTGAGGCAGAGTCTTACTATGTTACCCTAGACAGAGTGCACTGGCATCATGACAGCCCACTGCAAATTCAAACTTCTGGACTCAAATGGTTCTCCTGTCTCAGCCTCCAGGGGAGCTGGCACTACAGGTGTGTGCCACTGCACTCATCTAAGAGTTTTCTATTTTTGGTCTAGACAGGGTCTCACTCTTGCTCAGGCTGGCCTCAAACTCCAGAGCTCCTCTCTCCTGGGCCTCCCAGAGTGCGAGGATTACTGGCATGAGCCACTATACCCAGATGAAACATTAATGTTTATGACATCTTCACTGAGAAAGTTACACGGTGCAAAATCCTAAAAAAAGAGATCATGGAGAGGGTATCACGGAGGTTGGGACAGGCCATTAAGACTTTGTTTAATTCCCTTGGAGTGGCCATTAGAATTCTCCTAGTATAGAACGATATGATTATATTTTAAAGCAGAGATTTCATACAATGTGCTGAGGAAAGACTGTTAGGTAAAAGATAGAAATTGAGAGACCAGTTAGAAAGCTATTCTAATATTTCAGGTAAGATATGAGAGAAAATTGGACTAAGCAAATTAGGAGGTCCTTTATGGGTATTTTTAGATTATTTTTTTAAAGTTTTGAATCAGCATTTTAAAGTGTAACGGTTAGATATTTTGGGGAGTTTATTTTGTCAAGTAAACATTCAAACTTTACTTGTTGAAAGAAATGTTAGCTTTGGAAAAAGCCAATTTGGTAGGTAAATAGTGTCTCTTTTCAAAAGAATGTTGACTCTTGTTTTGTTTTATGTTCATAAAAGTCTAGTATTATTTTATCTGGTATTATAATATTAACTTTTAAAACATTGATTTTGGTTTGATGTGAGGGCATATGTGATGAGGTTTCATTGTGTGTGTTTGCAAGGTTAAGTCTGAGTCGTACTTGTGACCTGCGCCTAGGAGTGTGCCATTTACCTGTTCATGGTACCTGTGAGGCGGGAACGTACCAAACTCCCTCACTCGTCCCCCTTCCTGAATTTAACTCTTAAAGTTTTTCTAATTAAAGACGAAATTATATAATAACAGAACACTGTTCATGGGGTAGATACTTATCATAAAACAGGTTAGACAGAAAGGAACAGAGCATTGGCAAATGTTACAGCATATTCCAGAGGGAGAATGAGCTGCAAGTTGTTCTAAATTCAGAGCCTCAGTGGTATCATGAGATTTTTCTTTCTTTCTTTTTCTTTTTTTTTTTTTTTCCAGAACCAGTTTTGCTTTGCTGACCAAGCTGGAGTGCAGTGGCATAGTCATAGCTCACCGTAGCCTCAAACTCAGACTCAAGCAGTTTTCCTGCCACAAGCCTTCCCAGTAGCTGGGAATATGGGTGCATGCCACCATGCCAGGCTGATTCTTTTTAATGTTTTGTAAAGACAGGGTCTCTCTATAGATTATGTAGATTATGTGTTCCCAAAGTGCTGGGAATACAGGTGCACCTGGCCTCAACTTTTCCTTCACGCTTCTCTATATTACTTTCTTTTTCGTTGACTTCTCTCTCAGATAAACTCAGCTAAATTTGTGAAAAGAATGTCTACTCCCACATACTTCTCATCTTGCTTAAGCCAAGGCAAAAAGTGCATCCCGTTCTCTCAGAAGTTCTAGCAAAATTCCTAGGATCAAGTTGGATTGGCCTGGTTTGATTCACAGTCATTAGAGAATAAATAATTACAACTACAGAGTTGCAACTTTTAAAGATCAACTTCACCATCCAGCAGGTGAGGGGAGGTTCAAACTCAATAATGCCAAATTAATTGAAAATCAGGGAGTAGATACCCTATATAATGCTGCATGTGCAGTGGCATAATGTCAGTCATGGATTCCCTATTTGCATAAAAGGAATCAGCTATAGAAAGATGCACTAATTTGTTTCACATCAGAAAGTGAATTTACTGACAGACTTTGGCTGACATCACTACATCCAAGCCACTTAGCTTTCCATTATCCCAAAGTGTCTATGGAGTTTTTAAGTACTCAGTATCACAGTAAAATATCCTTCATTCTTTGGGGAACATAATAATTTATGATCAGTGTTTTTCTAAACAATTAAAAGTCACTTAAAGTAAGAAAAAACTGAGTAAGTTTTAAATTCAACCTAAGTAATACACAAAGTAGAGGAAATAATTTACTTTAATTTAATAAAAATATCCTTTAATATCTGAAAAATTATTTGAAAGTCTTTTTAAAAACAATTACTAGCAGAAGTATACAATTTTATGTGTATTTACTTAAAATAAGTAAATATTTTTCAATCAAAATCATTTATCTTAAAAATACCTTGCTCTGAAATGACCTTTATCCTCCCAATTTATATGGAAACTCATTTTGTCATCAAAAATATAGTGTATCTAATCAGCATAGCTTTCACCTCATTTACCCAATTACAGCATTAAAACATTTGTGTTTTACACCTGATAGATCCAACTTGTACTTGCAATATGCTCTATAGGTGTTGCATGTAGGCACTCCAATTTGTACAAATGATCAACACATCAAATCCCATAATGGCATAAATGTATGTATGATCTACGTACAAATGACTTAATAAAAATAAATAAATAAAAAGAGAAAGAAAAATCACAGAAGACAAAATTAAGTAGCAGCTCTAAGTTCTCACATTTAAAGAAGAAAAGACAGAAATCTGAAGGACTGCCAAAAAAATTTTTTTTCAAGTTTATAATTACTTTTGACAAATATTTTATATTACATTATAACTAACATATAACTGTTACAGAATACAACTTAGAGATATAAAGAAAAAAATATACTGTATTGGTGCAATTGAACTAAATATAAATTACTTCTTTTTGTAAAGATGTTAAATTTGAATAATTAAGACAGTTTCAAAATATAACAAAGACAACTTTATAAAACAGTTGAACACTGGTCTCATCTATGTATGTTGATGCAGAAATATTACATAAAATAGTATCAAATAGTATTTTGGTCACCAGCAATATAAAAGCAATACCAGTATTTTGACAAGTTTAAAGGAATGCAAAAGAAAAGCATATTCCTGGAAGAGATATTAAATACTGATGTCTTTTCATTTCTTCAGATTCCTTAATTGACCAAAACCATAAAAATCCAATCAGATTAATAAATTTTCAAATGAATAATGAAAACAGTTAAAAAATTAATTTCCAAAATAAATGAAATAAAGTCAAAGAATATGAAAACAAAAACAAAACTTAAAAAATAGATTTTACACTAACAAAATTTTAATGAAACAATACAGAAGAAATAACAAAAAATATTTATATATGAATATAAAAGAGAAATATAGACAAATGCATACGTATATAGATTCTCAAAATACTTAAATTTACATGGAAAATAACCACATAATTGAATAAAATGTATAAAAAAATAAAAAGCAAGAATTGATGTGTATTAGATCAGGTAAACTGGAGAGAATAATTTAAAGCTATGATTAAGCCATATTGAAAAATGACTTAGGAGGATTAGAGAATAAATATTTTTTTTAAAGAAATGGATAGATAACCAATACATAGATAGATGATATTAAGGTAAATAGACACAAATCTGAAAAATTGGAATCACATTGAATATTAGCACTACTTAATGCTTTTAGAATGAAAAACTATGCCTTCTAAAACAATCTACTGTAATGCTCAAATTTATAGCATGCTACAATATAACAAAATATTGGAGTATACAAATACAATAAAATATTTATTTTTTAAATATATCTTACCATATTTGTTTATGATACTCTTTTCCTATAACATTTAACATATCATGTTTCTTCATAAGTATAATGATAAATTATATTTGAGAAATATCCCATTAGAAGATTGCTCATAGTTCTTAAAAAAAATAGAAGCCACATCTAGTAGATTTGAAAGTAAATGCATATGAATTTTGGAGAATATAAGATATAATAACTGTAATAAACTTCATGGAGACAATTTCCAGGACAATCTACACAAATACCTAGAACATGGCTAAGTAATAATTACTTAATGTCTGGTGAATGAATCCAAAAACTAATTTATTAAATAAGTAACAAAAGAAGTAAGAATGAGGAATATTTTTATTTACATTGTCAGAAATGTACTGTCATAAATACATTGATGATATAAAATGTGACAAAAATTACAAAAGGCTACGGGCAGAAGTAGACATTTGTATAGAAACAGTACAAAATAAACAAATATATGAAGTAAGGTTCTCGTATACCTAGTAT